>PNEQ01058475.1:0-91554 GCA_003012365.1 Medauroidea extradentata | reverse complement strand
ACCCGTATCAAACGAGCCGCTACGCCATTTCACGTCTGTATTACTATTTAGTCTGTGGTATAGCGCGAAATGTTTTGTGCATACATACCCTTGAAAACGCTGCAGTTTTTTGCATCACATATGATTGGTTGATGTAGGTCTGACACAACGTAGCTGTCTGCAGACCAATAACAGGCATCAAATATGGCTCAGTAAAATAGGGTAACAGCTTCACGTACAAGCAAAAGCCAGTAATCTTCTGGTAAGCTGAACCTGCGTTGAAACTCAGCAAACAGTTAAGTTTTCTCGCGATAAACCACCATCTCTAACCATTGGTTTAAAAAGTCGTTCAGGCGAGCCACCTTAGTTGTCGGCCAACAGCAGAAGTAAGGTAAGCATGTTTACAGTAAAAAAAATCGTGTTTTAACCAGAAAACCGGTTGTAAGATAATGTCAAAACGTTTATCAGTCTAGGCACAACAAGAATATTGCAGGTCAAGTGGTCTAAATTTCCCAAATACCTGTGAGGACTAGTGCGACACATTTCGATGTGAAACAAAATAACCTTCGAAAACTTTTCACATTTTACAAAGTATTTTGTACTTATACAGAAAAATTCTTAGAAACTGCTTGCAAAAAAAAATATATTTTCGTCATTTCAAACAATTGTTGTTATTTGTTCAGGAATTTAGTTGTAAATATGCAATACATACATTTGTAAGTAAACAAATATTGTTTATAAATATGCAGACATATTTGTATACTTCCTGTCGAGCGAGATGGCGCAACTGTAACATGTAAGACTCGTATTCGGGAGGACCCGGGTTAGATCCCCGGCTCCGGCCATACCGATTTCGCGTTTTACATAGTTTCCCGGAATCGCTCCAGGTGAATTATGGGATGATTCCTTAGTAAAGGCATGGCCGATTTTCTCTCCCAACCCACGTCATTGAGTCAAGTTATTTATTACCGTCGCCACTTACCGTACTTACCTTGTATATTTCCGGGCTAGTTTTCAAAAAAATTTTGCCGTGAACTTGAAGTCCAGTCTGCAGAATTTTTCAGGACTTACTACTTATTATATCTTTAGTTCCGTTACAACACTTTGTGGTCCTTCTGCTATACGTAAAAATTAGCGTTGCCATGAACCTAAAGCTCTTTCTTCAACTTAGCAAGATATTTTAATATTAATCAAGTGTAAGACAGAATTTTAGTTTTTTTATTATGTGCCGTAATTATCGTATAAGTACACCGTTCTTACGCGTACCTCGATAAGTACATTGAGCGGGGAAAAACAGGTATAGATGGTTCACGATAAAGTAAGCACATTTTAGGACCTCCTTGTATAGAATGATGATTAAAAAGTATTATATAGTATGATAAAGTATCATCTCAGACGATAACTGTTGAACAAAGTACACTCTGTACACTTTATTATTACTTAGGGTAAGGTTAGTTTTACTACTGGTGGTTAGAAACAAAATGTGTTTTCTTATGGGAGAGTTTGGCACAGGGAAAGTTTCTGCCGCTAGATTCGCTGCTTTCGCTAAGGAACCAGAAAAATACGAAACTGCAGCAAAATTAAATTTAGATATGCTTGGAAATGACAGATGTTAATTAACTTAATTTTAAAGAGAAAATAAATCAATTTCGCTGTTTAAATTATCAGCTTTGTGTAACTTAAAATTCAGGAAACTGTGATTGGTCGGTTTGCACCCATTACCGACACCAGCGCTAAAGCGGTAGACATTTTCCCTGTGACAAACTTTTAACACTGATCTTTCTAACCTGTAGTAGGATTAACCTTACTTAGGTTGCTTTGTTTATATAACAAGTGTAAGGAACTATAAATTAACTGAAAGGAAGATAGTAACCAGGAATTCAAAAACTGTTAACTTTATTACGAAACGGCTATAATAACATTTTAAATACAATATCTAATACGATGTATCGCAAGGCTTAAAATCGTCTTCTCCATGTTGGTTAGTTTTTGAGACAGTTAATACTTTGGTTTAGCTAATTACATAAATTACGAAATTCTGGTTCATTGACTTTTTAGTCAAAACGTATACAGTAATTGCTTGTTAAAAAAAACTACCACGGAAAAACATTTTAAACAAAACTGCCAAACAAACGTTTGATATCTACTCTCGTTTATGCTTAAGAAAATAATTATCGCAAAAACAGTATAAACAAGAAATCATGGCCTTAATCTGTGAATGTTATGTGTTTCAAAAGATAAAATGCTTAGCTGCAAAATAATTGCTTTTACTTTTCTACTATACAGGATGTCTATATAATGTTTACGAATGATGGTAAATGAAGTTATATTTCCACTAACAAGTTACATCTTAGAGCAATTTAGTATACAGAGTGGGCATATCACTAGGGAAAGGAAAATTTCCCAAGTACAATGACCTGCATGATAGAATCAACTACGCTATGTATAATCAAGCCCCGTCTATTCGTTCGTTGCCTGCTGTTATAGGGGATGAAATGGTGTTTGTGTTAAGTTTTGTGCAAATATTTCTAAAACTATGCATCCTATGACTAGAGAGAGGAAATATTCGCAGATACACTGACCTGTAGGCTCGCCTCCTAGAACATCTGTATATTCAAACAGACAACAATTGTTTATTAGCTTCTCGCAGATACAGGGGTATAGGGCACGTTAAGGTATAGTTTTATTATTGGCTCAGATACTTCCAGTCAGATAAGTAGAGCCGCGATTTTATGGCGAAAAGATTTTGCAACATTTGGTTTCGATGCGTCATGTGCATACCTGCTGCTCTGCTACATCGTCTGTGGTTGGATGATTTTACTCTCACTTGCCTTGGCAAATTACAGACGTACAGACTCACAATAATCTTATTTTGATTGGTGCAGTAAAATGAGAAACGTGTCAGAACAAAGCCACGCTGCCAATAACCTTGAAACAGAATTGCCGATGTGCACGTAAGGCACTGAAACAAAGTGGGGCGAAAAATTTTTCGCGACAAAATCGTGGCCCTACAGATAAGTAGGGCCCGGTAGTTTTCGCGAAAAGATTTTTGCAGCATTTTGTTTCAGTGCCTTACGTACGCACCTGCATCTCTGCTATGTGGGCAGTGATTGGATGTCGTAACACCCAGCGTGTGGAGGTTAAACCTGCAAATTACAGACGTGATGTGTGGCAGTTGTCCATGTACTGATAGTCACAGGTAAATGAATAATGACTCTGCTCATAAACACTCTTGTCAATAGCAATGAAGTTGAGCTGCAGGTGTGCAGGTAAGACACTGAAACAAAGTGGGGCAAAATCTTGTCACGAAAACTACCGGGCCGTACAAATAAGTCAAGGGCCAATTGCCAAAGTGACAATAACAATTCTAGCATGTGCTTAAAAAAACGCGAATTTTCCAGGTCCTTACTTATGACAATATGTTTGAAATTTGAACAAATGTTCGGGGCTTGAGTGTACACAGGACAGTGGATTCTACCATGTAGGTCATTAAACACACGCGAAGTTATACTTTCCCTACAAATCATGTGCGTTTGTATTGTGTTGCTCGTTAGCGTCATCAACCGTCATCGTGACGAACCTTTGTTTTGTAAACCAAGTCAGTTTACACACACGTTCCTTCCTTCCTCTCTCTCACACTCACACCTATATATATGTGTGTATGTATGTGTGTGTGTATATATATATATCCTGAAACAAACGCTAAGAACACCAGGCGAATCCAGGTCTACATTGGAGACGGAAACTCAAGTGACAAAGTGTTGTTACGGCGACATTTTTTCTTGCACAATGTTACAACACTGCACGGAGAAAGTCCTCTCTTGCGCTCTACATTAAGGTATTATTTTATGTATGTTACGTCAAGTAAACGTAGAATCATGTTTGGACTTTTCGGGATTTTAATCTGCATCCATAACATACAGGTCAGAACAGTAATGTTAAGATAAGTAAGATATTTGTGGAGCACAAGAAGGGAATTACCTACAGTGCCTATGTTGCCACGTCTTGCATGTAAAACGTCATCGTACAACATTTTGATACAAACATTTTCGTCCCAATTTATCCCAGGATTCACGTAGGGTGCTTATTATTAATTTGTTTCTGGGCACACGCTAACATTGCACTTTTGTATAGTTTCGACTAAACTGTGCTACGTTTCTCACAAATGTCTATCGAATTAGTTATTCTGATGTAAAGTTTTGATTAATCGTAGTAATGATTTTCGTTAGAAACATATGAACAAAATATTTTTCACATTTAACTTTACAATTATTTTCTTATAGAATTACTACGTACGAGTTAAGACGGCTAGGTACATAATTCAACGCTAAAAGCATTAATCTATACGTGTAGGTTTCTTGAAGTGAATTTGCGAAAGTTAAACAATAAGAATCCTAGACAATAGTATTAGCTAACGTTTTAAACAAAATTGTTTCCAGTACTACGAACTTCTGAGGCACAATCTCTGACGCCGGAACCTCGTGCATTTAACTGCGGCGCAAGAGATCACGCGTAACGAATTAGTAGTTCTGGATAAATATTTACTCGTAAAGTTGGCAAATACTATTATCTAGGATTGTCATTGAGTATTTTATCGATACTGGCTTGGAAAAAAGTGTAGAAATGAATTGATGTTTTCAGCGTTTATTTTCTACCACGCACTCTTTAATGTTTGGGTGCGACAAAACCAGCGACGTCGTCGTGTAGCGTCAGATGAACGGGTCCGCTCCCGGCGCCGACAGAGAGCTTCCAGTTTAGACGCAAATGACGCAGCGCGCGGGATGTCTCTCGTCGGGAGCTGACAACCGGGTGTCAGCGCTACGCGTCACCGCGTTCCTTCACCTCCGTCGATGTGCAGCTAGGCGACAGATACAGTCCGCGAGGATACCTCAATATCCGGGCACAGCATGGCTGCGGTAGATGTTCAGGGGAGGGGTGCCCGAGGAAATACAGCCGCAAAATAAGCACACAGCACGAATCCTTGTTGAAGGTATATGGAAAGCTAAGGTGTCGATGGAACGTCTGGGATATTCAACCGTCAATAAAATATAAACTACTCGTCTTATTTCAATGTTATTGTTTTGCCGAGTAGATATTTTGTTAGTGAACGTCTGTGTATACAACACTGGACGGTAGTATGTTTTGCTTTCGAGTAAAAAATAAAAATTGGTATTTAGAAAAATAAGGTATAGAAATTACAAAAATCCATAAAAATTTAAAACTGTAATTTTTATAGTGACAATATCCAGGTCTCTATTATGATAACCGAATTTCAAAAATACTCTCGTTTTGATTTCAAAATAATTTTAACATCTCTAAACATATCGCGTAGAGATTATCGGATAGAAAAATTATTTTAAAATAAAAATTCGAGTATGCAGAGCTAAAATCAACTGAAATCGACATAGCTTTACTTTATATCATTAATAAACTTTTTTAAAAATCAAACTATATGTTCCTACTGAACGCACACATTTTACTTATACGCGCAAACATCAAGTGACGTGTCCAGAAAAGTTAGATAGTTGCTGTTGTTAGCTGTTACGCGCGTAAAGATACAAACTGTCTGAAAATAAAAGTTTAGCAGGGCATTTTTGAGTGCTCACTTTGTTCTGGACTGCCTTTTCCGAGCCTACTGTAGATTTTCCAGTGTTATACACGCACAGGTTTATTTTCTTGTAACAATAAATTATTTGTCCAATCAGACGTCATGTCATGAAACTACCATTTTCTTTGTTAAAATTAGTATCTTTTCGAATTTTCTGGTTTAGGTGGAGTTAAACCGTAATTTCGTCTCACAATTACATTAACAACTTCCGCGGAAAAAAATAACTACATTTCGTACGAATCCACTATAGCGTTTACTCAAACAATGTTCTCCTTTAAGTATAGTTATGTTATTTTGAGTTTTTTATTGTTTACTCGAAATTATCAACATAAACCATTAGATCTGTAGCCCAATGTCACGCAGCAATAATCTGTATTGGACGGATGTGATTAAAGGTGCACTGACTCGTGGAAATATTGTAAAGCTAATATAATACCAGAAAACTATGGTGACTTTAGTTTTAAAAGTGTTTGATAGTACCGTAACTATTAATTTCATAATCAAGACGTCAGTTTCTCAGATTCCCTGCAGGTGTTCACACTCCGAGGCTAAAATAATTAGGCTTAATTATTAAGATCTATAAACTACATTGCGATAGTAACTGGATTGCAGAACATTCTTTGTTTTGTATATAGACTAACACCGAGAAACTTCGTAGCTTTTCAAAAATAGTTTTGCGCTGCTTTGCCACGTTAAATAATGAAGAATGTTTCATGTATTTAGGTATACATCACTTAACAAGTATTCCAATCCATTGGGCCTTATGTCAGACAAGTGATTGTTTGTGCAACATCAACCTATTCCTCAAGAATGCAGTCTGCTCTGATGTCTCCGGGAAAAAAAATAGTCCATTCTAGCTTAGACCCAAAACAAAAAGAGAATTTTCTTGATCTCTAACCATATTCCAACAGGGAAGTAATTATTTTATTTTGTCTCAGACAATGTCTTTGAAGCTCTAAATGCTAGATCTGGCAACATTGTGGCTATGGTCAAGCCAACACTTACCGCCGAAGCGCGTATAACATATTGATGTTATTTGCCACTTTTTTTGCGCTATCCAATTTATTTTCGCCTCTTTCTTTCCCTTTCCGTTACACGAACATAATATCAGTCATATATGGTCTGACAGCTATATTAATGCAGTTATGCCAACACTTTAAATAAAATCTGTTTTGGGTAGTATTTTTTTTACTAGTTATAGAATCGTGCATAAAGCCTCTAAAATGTGCGCTTTTTTATCGGTTGTACCTGATAAACCACCGTAAATAATTTTTAATTAGGCACTGTTTGTAACAACGTGAAAAAAAAGAGTGGTTTATTTTGGAAACAGACAGTGCATTTCCATCTGCTCTGAAAATTGTACTATACACATAAAAATACGCATTTTTTTTTGTTTATAATGCTGAAATATTCTCTCAAAGTTTTTCTTGATTTTTTTTTTTTTTGTAAATTTTTCACCGCAAATATCTGCATTCAAAAACAAACGAATTTACATTTAAAATACGTCGTTTGTTATGTAAAACAAGCGGGAAAAGTGTATAATTTACCTTGAATATAACCTATTACTTTTATCCGTGAAAAAGTTTTTGAATCCGCATTTCACGTCGGCTTTCGCAATTATAATTAAGACTTTGTTTGCGCCAACTCAGGATATTCATGTGATGTTAACTGGAACTGTAACGTTGTAAGGAAAGGCATCATTAGTACAAAGGCTTTCACATACATTATCCTCTCGGTTTTCTAAAGCAACAAACAGAAAAGTCGCTTTATATTCATTTTTTTAGTCACTCGCGCCGGAAACACGTTTTGCGTTGTATTCAAAGATTACGTCTTAACAGGGGCTGTAGATTGTTCTCAAATGATACTGTTTGGTCTAATATCCGCTGATCTTCAAGGTTATTAAAGAAATCTTTCTATAACTAGACGCTCTAAGGGGACATACTGTATAGAATTGGGGAAAAGCTTAAGAGAGCGTGGTAGTGCATAATTCAACGCTAAAAGAATTAATCTATAACTGTAGGTTTCTTGAAGCCAATTTGAGAAAATTAAAGCAATAACAATCGTAGACAATAGTTTTAGCCAACGTTTTAAACAAAATTGTTTCAAGTGTTACGAACTTCTGAGGCACACGGAACCTCGTGCATTTAACTGCGGCGCAAGAGATCATGCGTAACGAATTAGTACCTTTTAGGGACCCCTGTTTTTCGCGAAAAGAATTTTGCCCCAGTTTGTTTCATTGACTTACGTGCACATCTGCAGTTCTGCTCCGTGGTTATTGGCAGCGTGTCTGTGTCTATAATTTGACTGAACCAATTACAATAACGTTCCTGCAACACCACACGTCTGTGATTCGCCGGTAGAATACCAAGGCTCGTGAGAGTTAAAATACCCATTCACTGACCACGGAGCAGAACTACACATCTGCACGTAAGGCACTGAAACAAACTGGGGCAAAATTCTTTCCACGATATGCAAGGGTCCCTAGTAATTTTGGATAAATATTTACTCATAAAGTTGGCAATTACCATTATCTAGGATTATCATTTAGTATTTTATCCCTATTGGCTTCGAAAAAAGAGTAGAATTCAATTGATGTTTTAAGTTTTTATTAATATACGACGCACTCTTAAGAGACTTCATCACGTCTTTTGTTAACAGTATTATTACTATTTTTTTTAATAATTGAAGGGTGTGACGAATAACCAGCAATGTTTCTTTATAGATACATCACATTTTACTATTAGGTGCATATTATTGGATGAAATTGATGCTGGAAGTTATTTAGTGTTTATTATTTGGTGAGAGAGAATTTTATCTTAAAATTTAAATTAGGTTAATTATTTCATAGTCACGCTTTAACTTTTCTAATACGATGTACGTAATGGAAGGTAAAGTAATTAGCTATGCCCCTGTTGAAATATTTTCTGTTAAATCTTGTCAAATTATTAATCAGGAAGGAATTAGGAAAAATTCCTCATAATAAGTGACAGTATGGGACAGTTATCATACTTCCGCCTTGTAAATATGAAAACTTTTACAATTGTTACAATACAAGTCTGGTAACTTTAGTATACGCTTGACTGTTTTATAAAAAAGTTTAGGTGTGTTAACGTGGATGTCTGTGAAACAAATTCTATCATACATACTTTCTTAGTGCTCCTATATCCACGTGTGGCATATTTACAAACTATTTTTCTAGAGTGTATGAACGACATGTGATATTTTGTTGAGAGAGCGAGGGAACAGAGAGAGAGAGAGAGAGAGAGAGAGACTTTGGGAGAGAGACAGAGCTAGGGGAGGGTTGAAACACAGAATTAGAAAAAAAATGAGTGAGGGAAGATACCTGTAGTGGAGGGACAGATGAAAAACATTTTATTTGTTCACATATTTACTTTAGCCTTTTCTTAGTTTGTTTGCAAATATCCGTCAATTGTATATATTTGTAGACGGATGCCTGCTGTTCACAGTTTAAAAAGGTCTCAGATTGTCGATAATTTTTACGGGTTGAGGCCGTTGAAATGATTGATTGAAGAGGTTTTGGTCAGCACTTAACATCTAGGTCTTAAGCACTGATGAGGGGTGACTGACATGATGTATGGAGCAGCGCCAGAATGAGAGATCCCTGAGAAAACCCGACGAACAGCGGCAGTGTCCGGCGCTATTCCAACGTGCGAAAATTCGGGGCCTGACCCCGCCGAGAATCGAACCCGGATTGCCTGGGTGCGTGGTACCATGGAAAGGAAATTTACGTTGGGAAAAGGGGTGGGCGTACAAGCTTAATTGTTTCACATCAACATCTAAATTTGGTACACAGAGACGTAAGACCCCCCAAGGAGTAACCACACGCCCATAATGTTATTTGGTGAAGAACATTTAGCAGTTTTCAACGTTATTGCATTGAGATAACACCTGGTGTTACGCTTCACCCCTAATCGTCCATTCGGGAGGATCTGGTTTTGATTTCCGGTTAGTCATCACTCAGTATAATATAAACAAAATAAATTTTCTTGCACTCTTGATATAACAGGACCACCAACTCCAAAGTGCCAATTTATTGAAATGACCAACTACAGTCTGTTTCTGCATTTAATTATTTTTACTGACCGTGATAATGCAATGGCCATGTATGGCAGACTAACTTTTAGTCGTATGATTATTTCAATAAAGCCAAAGAGATCATTTCGGTTGCCATCTTGTGATTGAAGGAAAAATGGAATAGGTTATGCTATGCTCTGGTCAGTTTGCTATTAATACAGCCGTGTAACCTAGATAAAATCGGACCAGTATATTTTGGTGATGACATTCCACTATCCTAGTTTACCCCTCGTGTTATTTCAGCTCCAGAGGGCGTGCAGTGAAGCTATTTTAAATACGCTGCAGTGCACAAGGGTCGGTGCACTTTTAGAAGTGAAGTAGGCGCAGTATAAATTAAACTAACGCGTTGCCTACATTTTGTGTGAGATCGTAGTGTGTTTTAGCACTTACGTTTTTCATCCAACTTAATATTAACAATGGAATCTGCTGCACAACTGTAAGTAACCATGCAATGTGTTGTGTGTATGTATATATATATTGCAGTTACAAGGCTTGCTGTTGTGCGACTTTAAAATATTTGGATCAACTGGAGTTATTTATTGAAATTACTGTAATTTTTCGGATTTTCCTTACTTTCTGTTTTAATATTTTTAATATATGACTTAATTTAGAAATAAAATTCTTTATTTTCAGCATTTTGTAATTACAATGTTTTTATGGATTTTAACTTTTAGTCCGTGTGATATCATTTCAGTGTAAATTGCTTAGTGTCAGTTAGGCTGTTGTATTTCGTTGGCTCATGTGTGCAGCCGTATTCATGAAAATTTTAACTTTATATACATTGACACGTGACGTGTCCCATGTTCGTATGTTGCTCCGTCTCTGTATTCCGCAGTTTGTTGTTTGGAAGACAGCACAGGAAAGTGCATCCCACACTTGGAAAGTTTCCAACTAGGTTATGAATCGAGCCTCTAGTCTCCGGTCCGTCTGTCTACAGTTATTTTGAGCGATCGGTACCTGGGAACACGTAGACACTAAGGACGACTTTTGCTCAGTCACCAATTGCCCCTTCACATTTACGATCGATATAGCTTTCTGGGGAGGGTTTTCCGACGGCGGTTTACCCGAATGACTTTAATAAACAATCTTAGAATTGTCTTTAAGACTGCGGGGTAGATAAATAAACGCTGAAAACATTAATTGATTTCTACGCTTTTTTCGAAGCCAATACGGATAAAATACTCAATGACAATCCTCGATAATGGTATTTGCCAACTTTATGAGTAAATATTTATCCAAAATTACTAACGCGTGATCTCTTGAACCGCAGTTAAATGCACGAGGTTCCGGCGTCAGAGATTGTGCCTCAGACGTTCGTAACACTGGAAGCAATTTTGTTTAAAACGTTGGCTAAAACTATTGTCTAGGATTGCTATTGTCTAATTTTCGCAAATTGGCTTCAAGAAACCTACAGTTACAGATTAATGCTTTTAGCGTTGAATTAAGTTATGTACCACGCCCTCTTAAGCATACATCATACATTTAGTCTAATAATCAGACGAAAGGTTTGTATGCTTAAAGACAATTCAAAATTTTTGTACCCAAAATTTAACAGCTTAAGTGACTCTGAAAATGCCACTTTAAACAATTTTCACTCTCAATTATTACTATTTAGTAGCTTTGCCCCTATCCTCGAACACCACAACATATTGTTTTTGGTACACTGGGAAGAAAAGGGTGGGAGGGGGCAAGCAGGAGTCAGCCAGGGCAACCGTCTAAACTCAGAATGGTTGGATCCGGGGATCGAATCCGATTCCTCCTGAATGCGAGTCGAGTGTCTTGTAACTGTTCCACTACGCTCGGTTTTTATAATACTCATTAGAAACGGAAATATAAAATGGTAACTTGCCGCCTGGCATGTGTAATAATTATAATATATAATATTATTTGTCATATATTATATGTGATTATAAAATAATTTGTAATTGTAATTTTATTAATTATAATATGTATAATGTAACGTAACATATAATAATATAATTATAATTATTCTGCTCGAAAATAGACATCAAGGAGGAACATATTTTTAGACGCTTTTCACAGGTAACACCAAGAATCATAATAAAGTGAGCTTTTATTTAGCTATATTTTCAATAGAAACATGAAACTAGGTAAATTTTGATCCCTAGTCCCTAGCGCCTTTCCCAAAAGCTTTGTGCAATAATTCACTGCTGCGCTAGGGCCAGGAATAACTTTATCTACATCTGGTGTACATGAGAAATACGTATCGAGAAAATGAAAACCTAAACATAATATTTGAAAATGTTAATGTCGATTGAAGTTTTCAATTTGGGTGTATCAGAAACATAGAACTTAACACTTTATTTCAAGGAGTCGAAAGCAAAATTTGTACAGATTTGTAACCTATATTTTAGCATTATATTGTCAGGAAATAATGCGGAAGTGTCTTGAAAAAGTGTTCCTTAGGCCACGACAAACCCTTGGCGTCCACGTCTTTGCCAGAGTAAGTCCGCTTGAAGAAGTTCAACTTAAAATGTTCACCAACTTTCTAAAATTAGAGTGGAGCACATCTAGATGCGTACGTAAAAGTTGGCCTTCCTGAACACAGCGCGCGCAGCCGGGAATAATTTTGATATTTACGCATTGCCGTCGTAGTTGAAAACTTTTGCAGCGGGGTAACCCGCGCGTGGAAGCGTGCCAACTCCATCACGCACAAAAAAACTTTTTAATGTCTTGAGAATTGTGCGCAGCAAATGAATATTAAGTCCGCAGTCTTGGCGTGTTTGCCCGTGGTTAATTAGCAGTTCGTTCTGTTGAGCTTTGGGTTCTGGCAATGTCACGCGAACGACCTTCCCGTTCGCCCTTCACGGGTCAGAACGCCAACGTTGCAGGCTGTGCTGGCTCGCTCTGCACAAACATATCATACTTCACAAGCGTGAGCTCCCAAAGTTTGGATGTTTCAGTTGCTTCCTGCCTTTGTGATATGTCATCTCTTTATACGGCGAAGGATTGACAATCCGAGGGAAGGGTGTAACAGCGGTGAGGGGGGTGTATTTCTGATGGTCTCTCTATAGTGCCTGACTACCCGTATATTTGGTACTGTGGATCCATCCCTTTCCTCTCTTTCTTTCTACTGTCTTCCGCGTTCCCTTCCTTTCATTCCCCTTTCCCTAACGTGAAGGGACAATTTTCCTTCACCCATCCCATGAAAAGTTTTGAAAGGATTCATCGATTTCTACCAAAAGGCGCGCTCACTAACCTATCTCTTTGAAGCGGTCCCTCCCTCTACCGCTTGTATTTTTGTTACGTCATTTTATTTTGGTTTTCTGCTGACATTTTATTATATTTTCGTATGCTTGCTTTCTGGAATATCCCGAATTATAAAAATTCTGGAGAAACTAAAAGCCGGAATTTGTGAGAAAAGTTCCTACCTATGTAATATTCAAGCCAGAGGACTTAAATTAATACGAAGTCGTGGGTTTAATAATTTTTATAGGTTCTGTTAAGAGCGTAAGTGAAACACAAACCATGTGAGTCAAAGTACTTCATGTGCACTATTTAATTTGAACCTTACTGTATTGCTTAATGCTAATGGGGAATCGGTGTCAGGAATATTTATTGTTATTGTGTATACAGCTCATCTTGTAAACCGTTACGTCTAAAAATGTCATCAAATTATAATGAAATTAAAACCACACATGCACACATCAACTGCGCAGTGCAGACAGGTGGTTCAGGCGACGTAACAGAAACATCACTACAAAGTACAACCTTGTGCTTAAAATACGCATACAACACACTATAAATACTGGTTCTGCCAGTATTATTATAGATACAAAAGACCTTCGACGTGCAGAAACAGAATGTGGCCATCATCAATGGAGATGCTGCAGTCCTGCTCTACATCTGCCAGTCTGAACAAGAACCATCTGTCGGCCGCAGGCACAGCGCCCGCTGTGTGTTTGCCACAAACCCCTCGGCATCAGTAGCACTATGTCAGAGGTGCCAGGAAATTCAACAGCTTATGAAGGAATGATGACGCGTTGTGCTCTCCGATGAGTCCCGCTTCGATCTTCATTCAGAATTTGGAGCCGCAGTGGTCATCACGACGGTCTTAACACTGATTAGTGAACGCTCCGGACAGTACATGTTATGGGTCGAAGTGTTGGTATTTATGACTCACGGTCATGTCTCGTGATAACTTAAGGTATCGAATACAGCTCAGCGACATGTCAGTGAGATTCTGTGGGCCACCGCAGTTTTTCGCAGCATACCTAGCACCATCATTATAGATCCCGAAATATCGTGAATTAATTTAGGATGACGTTAGATTTTGAACTCCTGTACACGTGAGTTGCTTTAATCATTGGGCCATTGTTTTATTTAAGTTAACCCGTCCTTTGAGGACTCTGAACATATAGTAAACCTGCATGAAAACACTCACGGACTCCTGCACTACCTGGTCATATGTGTAACACACACAAAGGAGCAGCAGCCAATGAACTGGTGCTAGGGGCAGTGTGACCACAGGAATGTGGAGTCCAACCGGCAGGTCACTAAACCAGCGAAATGTCCGGGGCCTTAATCAACATGCCTCAAGATAATACTTGAGCCACTGATTTTTGGGGAAAAGAATTTTACGTCAACTTGGCAGTGCAAATCTACATATATTCTTCATGATCATTGGCAACATGTTTTTTTGTCGAGGCGTCGCTCATTTGAATGTGCCCATGAGATTTTGGTAACTGTGACATCACGTGTCTGTGGTTTTGGGGTAGAACCCCAAGCCGAAGAAAGTTGAAAACATCCAATGAAAGACCATGTATCAGAGCTGCAGATGTGCGCATAAGACATTGATACAAGTTGGTGCAAAATTGTTTTCATAAAAAATAAGTGGATATGATAATGCCCATCCCCGTACAGCTTTCATCGCCCAATATTCTCTTCGAGATGTGGATACAATTTCCAGGTCTTCAGATCTGTCCTCTGTTGAACACATACGGGATGTGTTGGGAGATGTTTGCACCACCGTCAACCATCTGCTGAAACACTGGATGAGCTATTTGTGAAATTGGATGTAACACGGCGATATATGCCACAGACATATCCACCACCTGCATAATGTAACACCTCGTCGCATCGCTGTCGGTATATCTTCGAGAGGAGGCTTTACCCAATTGTGTATTTATCTGAAAGCCTGAACCACAACTCATCCAGGTTCAACTATCGGCCGTTGATGGTTTAATACAGTTTTACTTAAAGGCACGACCGACAGCTATTTTCGTCGTCATATTTTTGTTTTTGTACCAGATAGTTTATTACTATCTTAGACGTAAAGTATGACTAAATTTCGTCCTTACGAACGTTCTTTATCTCTTTTTTTTTTTTTTTTGCGTAATGGCAAATTTCCATTTGAAATTGCATCATTTCTGTTTAAATTCAAAAATATTTTATTTGTTTTTATATTTGTCAACTTGTAGTCTGCAACATTATTATTAACTGTGAATTTTTTTCTGTTGGGTATGTCGTTTGGTTTTAGTGTCGTACAAACAATTCCATAAGAGAAAATTTTTGTAATGACTAAAGTAAGGAAAAAATACTTGGTACAAATGCAAAAGTTACGGGGGTTCCCTACCCGCGCTTGAAATACGTTACAGCGAGTTGCGACTGTTCATTTTTTGACAAAACTATTTAACACGTATCAAAATGGTTCGTCTACGGAAAAAGCGCACACTTCAGTGTATGACGCTATAAGTTAAAAAAATTCGGCACGCGTGTTTTAAATATTTTTTCGGACCTCCCCGGATGGCTTAAAACGGCTTTTTCAGACTGCCGTATCTGGGAATATCAACCGGATTCGAAAATCGCACAAATATAAGTACCCGTTGGACTTTATAAACTATACGTCCCACAAATAAAATGATATGGTCGCCGCTTAAAACCCCCTAGGGAAATGAATGCTAGCAAAGCTCTGCACGCCATTTGAGTGGCATGCGCGTAAAGGCGATACTGCAGCCGGCGGAAACCTTGGCGCTTTATCGATTTTGTGTCTCACACACAAACGCAGTCTATATAGGGAACCGCCTTAAGGTGCCCGCCTGGTGACCATCTGTTTGTGTGAGTGAGGTACGGCGCCAAGGGCAATGTTGACCGGCTCATCTGGTGCGGTGTGTCCTCTACCGCAAGACACTAAAACGGCGTGCAGTGGTATCGTAGGACACTCGCCTGACTGACACTTTCAGTGGTGACCCCATATTTTTATTGGTGGGAAATTTTAAGTAAAGTCCAATACGCCTCTCTATTGTAGTTTGACACGAATCCCTTCAGTATTTGTTTAGGTATAATAGATTTAAAAAGCCGTTTTTAGCCATTTTGAGGTGCTCTGAGATGGTCTATCTAAACAACGTGATGTTTTGAAACTACTATTCCGAGGTCGTTTGAAGTGATTATTCTTTTCGTAAATTCACACATTAGAAACACGTTTAGTAGTTTCTTAGATAAAAGCGTTCTGCTAGCACGCTGCAACGCTGGTTACAAGGCAAGCAGGCGGGCGCCTTAAGAGTACTCTGTACTGAAATATTCGTAATGTTATAATTGTACCATGCACTATCCAACTCTACCACATTATATTAATAGCAATTACCCACAAATAAGACTTTTTTTGGCTCCATAATTTTCGTACAAGCGAATGCCAAAATAGCGATTTGACTTTTTCCGCTACTTACACAAAGTAAAAGCTATTCAAAGGTTACGAAAGAAATAATTTTTAGTGAAAGTAAATGCTACAGAATGACACTTTTGTTGTTTATGTAAAATGTATGTTAAAAATATAGTTACTCAAAAGTATGCAAAAATTTAAGCACATTTATTATTTTTTTAATATAAATAATTTTACGTGTAGTTACGAAGGTGTCATTCTGTAGCGTAATACATTTCACTATTAATCGAAATTATTTAATTCGTAACGTTTGATAGTTTTTACTTTGAGTAAGTAGCGTTCTTTGCGTTGTTGTGAGTGTCAATACTTTTGACTCATACCAAAAATAAAAACCCGTAATATCTGGAACAATATAATGCCAAACAGAGAAAACATGTGTTAACTGTTGCGTGTTGAAAAAAAAAAGTTTTCTATAAATTACTCTTACAAAATCTCCGTTATTGCTTGTTGTTACGAGTAATCGTATTAAAACATAATTCTCGGAATAAATGTGGCATATAAGTTCACACTAATAATACATCTCCGAACTCGGAAATTGTTCGTTTCTTGAACAGAACTTAACATTTCGTTTTCTCAGCCGTAAAACTTGAAAATGTACATCAGTTCCAACACGATCGCTTGTTCGATAGAATCATGTCCATTAGTTTAAATTTAAAAATAAGAAGGAAGGGGGACTCTATCGGCTCTACAAACTGCAGTCGTCGTCCCAATTTTTTTTTCACTTATTAAAAGAAAAAGCGCTTTCCCTAGTCCCTCGCCACTCAAATGTTAGTACACTGATGACCATCGATCATGGTAACCGCATTGATGGCCATCAGTCTCGGTTACCAAGCTGTCAAAAATGTATTCCCTCATTTAGGTCGAACTGAAATTTATTCAGAGTGGCTTGTCGTGCAAAGCACGCCCTTTCGGATGCAGCCAGTTCACAAGATATCTGGACGGTTGTGATATTCCAGGTTAGTTTACTGTTTCGATTCACTGTGTGTGATTTCGTAACGTGTAAATTCAACATTGACGTTAGTATAATTTAATACGTAGTGGCCGTGCACCAAGTAGGTTATGTTTTAAACCAGTCAATAAAATTATTATTCCAGAGAATACTGTTTAAAAAATAATGTTTTCATTGAAAGGTAAGGTTATGCGAGTAAGTGGTTTCAATAAAAAATAACTTATTTGGTGGTGGTTTGGGGAGGGGGGGGGGGACTCGAGGGTAAGGGTATCACAACCCAGACTGCAGATTTACGACTGGATGTCCGTAGTAATTTGCTTGCAAGGGCGTGGGAAACGGGATATCCCCGAGAAAACCCGCCGACCAGCGACATCGTTCGGCACGATTCTCAAATACGAAAATCCTGTGTCCAACTTCGCTGGGCATCGATCCCATATCGCCTTGGTGGCAGGCCTGCCCCATCCTTTTTTCAATATTAATTCCTGACCTTTGGAAACTCAAAAGCCTAGAATAAAGATATGGTTAATCTAGGCCAACTGTAATACAGAAGGTCTGTCAGCTTATGTCGGGGAAATTATTATTATTATTACTATAACAACGTGTATCTGTGTTCAAAGCTGTGATATACATAGGCTGAAGGACATAGACATAGAACAGGCTGCATGGGATGTAGCCACGTGCAACTAACCTCTGCCTGCGTAGTGCGCCTGTTTCTATGCAACCAGTTCTACACAAGTTATTACTTCACATTAGTTCCCACGCGCTCGTTATACATTGCCACTTTGGACACAATTAAATGAATACAAATTACCGACGTACACGTGCAGGCCTTTTGTATTACAATTGGCCCTACAAACAATGCCTGGAGTTTAAACGTACGGTTTTCGAACTTCTTGAATAAAAAACGAAAGGTAGTAATTTTTTTTTAATGAGGTAAACTGCAAGCGTTCAAGTAACCTTGAACTATGTCGAAACTAAGTAATATTTGGTGGAACGACCAAAAAATCGTACAAGGCAGTCGATATCCCGCCTACAGTTTTTATTCGAAGCTTAGAGAGCAAAGACAAACATAATTTTGTGGGGTAAAAAATATCTTCTTCAAAAATTTTTTATAAAAAACTTACATTTTAATTTCATAACCGAGTGAGGTGGCACAACGGTAAAATGCTGTATTCGCATTCGGGAGGATCCGGTTTTGATTCCCGTCTCCGGGATTCCTGTTTTCGGTTTTCCATTGTTTCCCGAAATCACTCCAGCCGACTGCTGGAATGGTTCCGCAACAAAACAGTGGACATGTCTATCAAGAACTATACAACCAGTAGAAAGCAATTTTTTATATTTATGCACTTTACTATAGGTACGGACCCTGGTTTTTCGCGAAAATAATTTGCCTCACTTTAGCCTTACGTGCACATCTGCAATTCTGCTTCATGATTATTTTCAGCGTGTCTATATGAAGAGCCGTATATCATTTGTCTGAGCCAATTACAATGAAGTCTCTGCAACACCTCACGGCCGAGAATTGCCGGTAGAATTCCAAGACTCGAGAGAGTTAAAATATCCAATCGCTGACCACGAAGCAGAACTGCAGATGTACACGTTAGGCACTAAAACAAAGTGAGGCAAAATTCTTTTCGCGAAAAACCAGGGTCCTTATCTATAGGTCGTTCGGGATAAAGTGAGCACTAAATATTTAAGCTTTGAATAATATCACTAGTCGTTACTGCATATCATTCAACATTAACTATAGTTACCTTACTTCTTATATGGTTGGCAAAAAAAATTACGCAATATAGTTCCGCGTATTTTCCTATTTAAATGTAACAACACTGAAACAAAATCAACCGAAATAGACATAATTGCATTTTACATAATAAAAACATTTTTAATCGAACTATATAGGTACCTACAGACTGCACAATTTATCTGACACGCGCAAACATCAAGTGACGTGTCCAGAGAGGTTAGACATTTCCCGTCGTTAGCCGTTACGTGTGGAAACATATACGAGTTGGTTGAAAATAGAACTATAGCAGGGCTCTTCTCAGTACTCACTATATCCTGAACCGCCAATATCCAGTTTTGATTTAACTAGTCTTTATTGTTGTATTTTCACAATGCCGGAATATCACGAGAATAAATTAATATATTACTTAATATTTTTAAAAGTTTGTAAACTAATAGTTTGCACTCACATAGAGGAAAGTAAGTTTATTAGTTATGCTTGTAACTTCTTGTTATTTTCTGTCCCAGGCTGAAATCCAGCTTATAAGTTACTATGTTTCATATAAGTTTGGATAAATTTTACAGCAACTTACGGCTATAATTTTTTTAGTTTTTTTGTGATTTGTTGCATAATGCAAAACCTTTTTAGTTCTAAAATGAACATGAAAGGCTTATTTCAGCATTTGTACTGTAACGTTTGTTTTGTGTGGTGACACAAATAACAAAATATTACAAATTATTGCCCATAAATTGCTGTCAAATTTATCCAAACTTAAATGAAATGGATTAGGTATAATACTACGTTGTGTCTATGAGAATACAGTGACGAAGAAAACATTAAAAAATTGATTTGCAAGTATTTGTGAAATAAAATATCCCTCCGATGAAAACAGGCAATTCATAAATATGTATACGTTCTCAGCAGTATTTTGTTAAACAAAAGGAGGGGTGACGGAGGGGGAGAGACTAGGGAGGTATGTAATCTACCTGTTCTCATTCACACATAAGCATGCACTGTGTGTACATCATCTCTAACCTCCTGTTTCCTCATAATTGCATCCATTTATTTCACTTACTGAGGTAATGGATATTAAAGCTTGAAAGTAGCACACGCACGGCGGCTTTAGTTACAACCTTTGTCCAGTGAGAATAAATCTGTGCAATACCGAAAATGCGCGATTTAATCGAGTCCGCAGACTTAATTTTATTACTGCTTTTATTGTTAAAGGCTGTAACTTGTATTTTAAACAGTATTAAGTAGAACTTAGGCCCCTGGCACAATTGACTGTTGTGATGTTCTTATTATTAGCAGTTAGTGTGCGAAACGAGGGTTGGTTCAACACATAGTTGTGCATGCCGGTATTTTTTTTTTTTTTTACTTTTTATTTACAAATGTTAAACTTTGCATGCAGCCGTGAGTAAGTGCTGTTTTTATCTTATTGTGAATATAAAATTAAACAGAATTGAATCCATTTAAATTGATACTTTATAGAGGTTAAGTGGGCCCCCTAGTTAGGCTGCGTTTGTGTGTGAGAGGCAGGATCGGTAAGGTTGCCGTTGACCGACGTATGTAATGTATTATCGCCTCTCCGCGCAAACCACTCAGATGGCGTGCAGTGCTTCACTATCATCCCTTTTCCTATGGGACTTAAGTGGTGACCACATTATATTATTTATGGAGAGCGTAGTTCAAAGTCTAACGCTTGTTTCTATAGTTTTGTTTTTCGGATCCGGTTGTTGTTTTTCCAAATGCGGCAGTCTGAAAAAGCCGTTTTTGGCCACTTTGAGTGAGGTTTATAATAAACGTGCCGAATTTTTAAAACTATTGTGACATGGTATGAAATGTGTGTTCTTTTCGTTGATATACAAATATAATGTGTGTTAAATGGCTTCGTCAAAAAAAAGAATAGCCGTAACTCGCTGCAACGCATTTGAAGTGCAGGTAGGGAGGTCCCTTAACTGATGAATTGGACGTATAGGCATAGGTGGCTGAAATAACTTAAGTTGATATTAATTTCGTACCAGAATTTGGGTGATTTTTGAGCAAATAATAAATAAAGGGAGGCTTAATAATGTTTTATGTTATCATTAAACATTCGTATTCTTCTTATACTGCATTTTATTTGTTCGATTGTACAGTCTGGTCAGGCCTAACAGCGGCGTGCAGAGCTTCGGCCGCTACCAGATTATTCGAGAACTGCTCAACGCACATGAGTGATGTCTGCTTAGGAATAACATTTAAGAACGATTCACGTGTGTATACCCATTACAAGTTCACCGCTACTCATTACAGCATATTTTATAGCGGTTGACAATTGTGGTTTTTACGGTATTTTTAGGTTATGTAAATATCGGCGCAGGATTTTTTTTAGAAAATTATAAGCGTGTAAAATACACCTTTAACTTTAATATTACGTCATATAATAATATAGTTGCCTCTGAATGTCTCGTACAGGCGCGTTGTGGGCGAGAAGACAGCACACCAATTCAGAGACTTGCGCCTACAGGTCAGGAAGAGACTCGATGTGCCTGCTGCCTCGTCCTTAACGCTTCCGTACTTCTAGGCCTCGAATGCGCAAAATACGTTCTTTCAGACGGTCCCTTTAATATAAGTTCAATATTTTGAACTTAACAACAACATCAACGGAAATGAGAGGTGAAATGCTTTCGCGACCGCCACTCTAACCACTGCCTCACCAACTCCAACCACCAGCAGCAGTTCTGCCATCCTGCATTTGGTAACTTGTCCTTCAACTATCGCTGGCACCAACCACCACCACCAACAACACTAATAGCAACCATCGATTGTGCCAGGGGTCTTAGGGCCGAAACTATAGACCTCTTTCGAATGACAACCAACTGCTCACCAATGCTTTCATCTATGGGGATAGCAGTTGGTTGTCTTTCGAAAGCCGTTTATATGCGGCCCTTAGTCTCGTGTTTTTTTCGTTTTCGAGGAGCTTACAATTTAAATTTCTATTTTTATCATAGTATGTTTTTATTAACTTGGCGTATCATAATATAATAATATGCCAGATGTAGTATTTTTCTTTAATTTCATCTTGCAGTTTGTCTACTTTTAATAACAACAGGAATTATCGTGAAACATATTACATTTATTATTTTTTTAACTGGTAATATATATGTTCTAAAAAAGAATGTGGTTAAGTAGTGATCACGTAGATTTATGAATTATTAGTAGAGATTTATATTAGTTTTACTGTGAATGTAAGTTACGGCGTGTTATTAGTTATTGCGACGTGTTTTATTATATAATTATTTTAGTTTTGCGTTTAGAAAATATTACTGGGTGTACTCGAACAAATGACAACCCAATAAATTCTCGGGTGCGGTAAGTAGGTACATACAGATTGCATGTCGCCACAGAAGACATTTTGGCATGCATACTGTAGGTCGCCAACTAACGACAGTGTTGTAGAGGAGTTGTGGACGGACTATGCTGCTGTGAGTTTACTTATATGGTTAGTGTGTTTGAATACGTATTATAAAATACCATTACAGCAGTCAGGTTGCATGATATCTCAAAATACCATAGGCGGGATTACTATTGCGGTTGCGTACATTCGCAAATACGTAGCCACTGATATTAGTGAGTTTACTATGGACCATTTGCTCCTTGATGAAATATGCTCTGTTTGCAGTTAACATATCTCACTCTTGTGTTCATTATAATTTATTCGAGTGCATCCTGTGTTTTTATTTTTAACCGTCACGATTCCTGCTAGTTTTTGAAAAATCTTTCGATACAAAAAAAATGAGGATTGATTCATAAATGACCCTGTCGTAATAGGTAGCCATTAATATCAGTTAGCCTGTTTTCAAAATATCTTAAGAATGTCATTTTATAATTATGTCATACATGATTTCAAGTCCGGCAGTTCCAGAATTTTGAAATTATTTTACAATTTTATTTTGTAAAAATATGTGGATATAATTTCGTCTTCACTTTTAACACGGTGGTTGAAATTCGCGTCTCGTGGTGAGAGATATTTTATAAAACATATTAATGTCTTCTCAATTTATTGACTGAAACGATTTTACTTCAGAAATTTTGGTTTTATCGTTTTTTTAATAATAATAAGTTATTGCCTGTTTTTTTTAATATAGGAAACAGCAGTGGCCCGTTACAGATATTTTTTTTAGGGAATAAAGGGTCGTCCTCTGTATATGTAGAGCAGGTTTTCTCACCACAGATTTCTCTCTTTGCGACATACTATCCTATGTAGTGATTTCCCGCGACACAAAACCTACGAGTTGGCCACAGTGCGAAGCAAACTTGTGTGAGACATGGCAACAACATAAGTGCACTTGTCATTGCAAGTCTGTTGTTTGCAGGCTTATAGACGAAACACAATTTTTGCAGTGTTCTTGGCATATAGCAATATTGATGTTAGATATAGGCCAACGTGTGTCAAATGAGTTACTTGATATCGCCGATTTTTTAAAATGAAGAACAGAAGTTCTAAACGTTCTAAATGCCGAAAAGTAAATTTTTCAGGAGCAGAAAAAAACAAATAGCTTATAAGCTTATGGACTTACAACAAAGCTATATTTGACCTTCTGTAAAATCCAAACAAATGGTGGGAGGTACTTAAAACATATTGCGGTTATCGGCATTGGCATGTTGAACCATTTCCTGGGAAAAAAATGATTTTTACAAAAAAAAAAAAAGGCACTTAAAACGTTTGGAACTTCAGCTCTTAAAATATTGAATTTAATTAAATAAATTACTTTTCCCTGCAATAACGCAAAATTCCATACGTTTAACAGCACAGAAGAGTACTACATCACACCGGTTTAGAACCATTGATCTAGAGCGAGGTGTATAAATCAAGTTTTATCGTAACTGGTTCATTAGTGGAGAGAGCATTTACGCCTATAAATTCCAGATATACCTTTCAACCCTCTCCCTTCCCACAAATTCCCCTCCTTGCTTCCTGGTTGACATTTTGTTGCAAGCGTTTTTGACATTCAGATCTCCCCCTCCGGAGGTCCGCCCTTCCCTCACTTCCGGTTGCCTTTGCGAGCATCTGCCCCCGCGCAAATGCCAAGTGTATTCAAATGACGGTCGTGGTGATGGTGTGATAAAGGTTAAGGGTTGAAGCAAATTGCGGGGTGGAGGAAGGGTGGCGCACCCTTACCTTCTCTATGCATGGACTCTGGGGGTTAGCGGGAGGCAGAGGACAGTAAAATCCAGCCCACCCTATCCTCTTTCTCTCCTCTTCTGAACCCCTGGGACGACGAACTGAGAGCACACTTTCAGTTAGTAATGCTGCTGTACGAGCAGGGAAGAATCTTGGTTAAAACAGAACTCTGAGAGCTGAAGGGGTGCGGCGCTCGTGGAACTGTAGATAAAATCCACTCTTTGGAATTCCTCGACGTGACCGGTCTGGACGCAGTTGCACGGTGCAAGGTTTCAAATGTAATGTGTGTAAAGGTTTCGGAGCGGACGGCTGGAATACTCATACTGTCACAAAAAATAAGTTACAAGGACCCGAAAGTGCATCATTTGAAGCGTAACAATTCCACCAATTGTGAGCAAATATTTTTCTAGTGTAGCTTATTTAAGTTACCGTGGTTCTTCACGACTTAATAAAATTTCCAGAATCCCGGAGGCAAGTAGATAATTAGAGCCACAGATTTTTCCACAATCTTGTTTAAATTACTTATGTGCACATCTGCAGCTCTGCTTCGTGGTCAGTGATTGGATGTCTTTAACTCTCAGCATGTTAAGCTTCTACCAGCAAATCACGCGCATTGTGTCGCAGTAACTGTATTATCATTGGTGCAGTCAAATGAGCGACACATCTGCTTGATGACCAGGAGCAGGAAGTTTTCGCGAAAATATTTTTGCACCACTTGGTTTCAGTGCCTTGCGTTCAGACATGCAGTTCTGCTACGTGGC
This sequence comes from Medauroidea extradentata, assembly GCA_003012365.1. Taxonomy (NCBI): domain Eukaryota; kingdom Metazoa; phylum Arthropoda; class Insecta; order Phasmatodea; family Phasmatidae; genus Medauroidea; species Medauroidea extradentata. Next base: position 66,593 of record PNEQ01058475.1, on the reverse strand, counting down.
CAATGATTGGATGATTTTGCTCCCAGCTTCTTGGGGCTCTACCCATAGATCACAGACGTGTTGTGTCGTTAGGGACAGGAAAATTTCGCGAATTCAATTACCTGCATGTTAGACTCAACTATCCTATGCATACACTAAAAAAAGCTTATTGGCTACAACAACACATTTTGTCATTATGGAACTTACCAATTTTTTTTGTTGTAACTACAAAAATTTTTTTGCTACCTCCAGTAAAATGCTGCAGTTACAACAAAAATATTTAGCCACTACGAAATATTTTGGTGAGGTACATACTTACAAAATATTTTGTGGCCACCACAAAACAGTTTTTTTCTGTGTACTCAAGCCCCGACCATTAGTCCACTAACTGCTAATCAGTAGAACAGCAGACTATGAACGAATAAACGAGACAAGAGTATCCCTTTTACGACGGATTCTAGCCTGAAGGTAATTTAATTCGCGAAATTTCCCTGTCCCTGGGTGTCGCAGTTAACCTTCTTCTGATTGGCGCAGTTAAATGAAAGACGACTATGCACAAATACACGCTGTCAAGTGCCAATAGCCATGCAACAGGGCTACAGATGTGCACTTAAGGCAGTGAAGTAAGTTGGTGCGAAATTATTTTCTCCAAAAAGCACTGGCTCTAGAGATGTGTGTAGCTTGGTTGTTTGTGCGTGTGTGTCGTTATTGTTTGTAAATTAATGTTGAGTCATTAAGAGGGCGTGGTAGATAAGTAAGCGCTGAGTTCTACAATTGAGATTTACACTTTTTCAAAGTCACTATAGAAAAAAACTACAAAACAGCAATCGTTGATAAGTATATTTGCCAACTTTATTAGCAAACGTTTACCCGGAATGACACATTTGTTAAGCGTGATCTCTCACGCCGCAATTAAATATACGAGATTTCGGCGTCAGAGATTGCTCTTCAGATGTACGTTACTCGACAAAAATTTTTTACCAGAAAGTTGGCAAAACTATTGTCTGGTATTGCTGTTTTTTTATTTTTTCAAATTGGCTTCGAGAAACCTACAGTTCTAAACTGGTGCTTTTAGCTCTGAATTATATATCACGCACACTTAAGACTGAGTATCTCCTCCCGTTTATTCTGACGATGTGCAGTCAGCATGGACGGCATTAAACGAGAAGCAAAGACCAAAAATGTAGTACTTTTTAGAACAAACTGACTGTTGAATATGTACGTATTTTCTCACATAATAAACTTGGTTCAAAGTGGATGGGAAAACCAGAGAACGTATTAAACGTTCGCTTCATACATTCACCAAAATTAAGTGGTAAGGACCCAAAAGTTCTTCATTTCAAGCTTAACAGTTTTGCCAGTTGTGAGCGAATATTTATCCAGTTTGAATTATTTTTTAAGTAATTCTTCGCGCCTGAATGAAAGGTCCAGAATAATGGTGTCGTAGATAGTTTACCACAGACGCGTCACATTTTCAGAATATTTTTATCTGAAGTTCGACAAAAACCAACTTCGAGCATTATCTCTTTTAAAGCTATTCCATACTGACTTCCAGAAACACGCAAATTCCGTTAAATGTATTTAGCATTAGTTTATGTCCAATACACTCGTAAATGCCAACGTAGGAAACGCTCGCCTTTCAGAGCAGAAGGTTGTTATAAACGGATAAACCAGGTCCGCTCATCCTCTCGGGTAAGCGGATTTTCTCGAGACACTCTCCGGATTTCCCTTAGAACGACGCGCCTTCTCTAAAATCCAAAGGACAATATTTTAAAACTTTGTTGAGGAATCTCGCAAATTTATTTTTAACCTCGGTCGGGGTTGCTTGCAAATGAACTCGGAGCTCGTACTCAGGTTTGCACAGAGCAGTGAGGTTTAGTATGTCTCTAAATAGCGTGAACTTTTACACGTCTCTAATCGCTATAAACTCCTAGCCTCTGGTTCCTCTGGAGGAATGTAATAAAATAATGAACTGAAAATACGGGAATTACTATCATAGATAGGGGCCCGGAAATTTCTGCGGGTTCAACGACCAGGCGGCTTTCATTGGCTGCTGCTACAGTGTGTGAGTGGCTACTAGTACATATGGCAAGGTAACACAGGAGTCAGTGTTTTCATGCAGGTCTGATATTTGTAGAGGCACGATTATTTCGCGAATTGATTCTAGGTCAGGTTGAACGTCAATAACGTATACACTGTAAAAAATTTTTTTGTACTTTTACAAAGAAAATCTTTGGAAACCCGGTTGCCAAAGAAATTCCCTGTAAAACTACAATGGTTGTCCTTGTAATAAAATACAAAGTATATGTTTGTAAAATTACAAGGAATAGTCTTGTAGTTGTACTTTCAGTAAGGAAAACTAAATAAATTTAAATGCTAATTGTATTTCATAAATAACACTGACCTTATCTATCAAATAAGTTTTGAATAAATTACGTTTACGTGAAATTATTTTCAAAATAAAAAAAGCACGTGGAGGTGTTAAGTTCCGAATCATGCTCCCCACGCTTAGCTACCACGCTTCTTACTCCTAGACCACAGCGACTTCTGTACTGCTGAGGCTCCATTTATTTATTTGTATACATTCAATGTATAGCTCAGTAATTTTTTTTTCTTTTAAAGCACGCAATTAATATAAACATTCACTTTATTCCAGAGAAGTGCTTTCCAGAGGTTGCGATCTTTGAATAATTTATTTTCGGCGAACCTACGATTTTGGAAGACTACACATTTTTTCGAAGGTTTTTTTTTTTTTTTTTGCAAACAGAATCCTTTTAACATCATAAACTAATAATTTTACACGGAACATTTTTCAACATTTACAAAAGTTTGTACACTACAAAGAAGTGCCCTGTCAATTTTTACAAAAACAAAAATTACAGTGTAGGAACTGTCGGTATATGGGCACAGAGAATTCCTTTGTAGTATTACAAAGTTTAACTTTGTATCTTGATTTCACAAGACAATCTTTGTACTTTTAGTAGGATTTGTAAAAGTACAAAGAAATTCCTTGTAAATTTTACTAAAATTTTTAGAGTATACTTCTCTGTCATCACTGTGATCGGACAACAGTTGTTTTGATACACATTTGACGACAGCAAACCAGTAACAAATAAGGAAATATCTCGTGGTGAAATCACGTGGTACCTGCATGCACGGTTAGGAGCCAATGAACAATCGTCTATACCCAATTCGTGTATAGGACTGAGAAGTCTAGGCTGCTACCAGATGAATACGCGAAATAATCGTGTCTCTAGATATTGGTTTACAGTCCTCATGGAAGAGTGTCATTAAGGGCTTGTTCCCGAGTTTTTTTTTTCAGACTGGTGCCAATAACTCAAATATTTTTTAACCAAAAGTTTTGAAAAAATTTGAGTCAATGTGCAATCACACGATGCACAATACTGTGGACGCGTTTTTTTTAAATAATGTACCATTCGCCAGCAAAAAAAAAAAAAATAAATAACTTCTTTCATTTTTGCTTATTTTCACGACGAAAAACATGGTACTTTGGGTAATGAAATCTATAAAATTGTTCAGTATAATTCTACAAAAAAATTCAGCTACAAATTATAACATATAAGTGTCAAAACAGTGCAGCGAAATTTTGATATGAGTATTAGGAAGCAAAAATTTTTTTTTTTTCAAATCACTGCAAAACTCCGTAACAAGCAAGGCCCAGTCATCCAATCGCGAAAGTATTTAACGTGAACAGGAGTTTGAAATATAACCTCTTCTCAAATGGATTCGCGAAATTTCTGGGTCTCTATTCATAGACGTGTAAAGTCGCCGAATTTGATGTGGCAACCCTGCAAACGGTGATCACATTACCAGACTTTCGCGCTAACCGTATTAGAAATTTTAACTAATGGCCTTTCGGTCAACTTCTAAAACTAATACTACATTGAAATATAAATATAATACGTGTTTAGAATGCACTGTGGATGTAGCATTTAGCAAAATATTTGTCATGTAGACAATAGGTAAGGTTTTTTTTTTTGTGTATTCCCGTCATTTTAAAACCTTGAATAGCATTGCCCAGGTTATCAAATCCTGGTAATACCTGGTCACGTAACTGAAGTAACCTACCCTACTCCAGCGAGTGAATTGTCATAAGCGCCTAATGCGAAGCTTTGGTACAACCACCCTTGTTTACAGGGTTGCCACGTCTAGGGCCGCGACTTTCCGCTAGAGACGATTATGCTCAAGGTCATTCAGGAGGTGTTAGATAATTAGAGGGGCCGGCCGCAAAAGCGAAAATAACTACACATGTTTGAATCCTACACTCTAAAGATTCTTTTCTTACCACTACACAAAGTTTGTTGCGGCAAAGATAATTATTGTGTTCGTTATAAAACATTAATTGCGTTGTAGGCTACAGTAATGGTAACAACAACTGTGTCGGTACTGAAATACTTCAGGAATAGTCTTTTTTTGGTTTGCTAATGAAGCGTTATTTCGAAAAGACCTTGTTTCATAGGAGATAAAATTATCATCAAAGAAAACATAAAAAATTTACTTACACCAAATATATTTTTAAAGCTTTATTTTGCTTTTAAGGCAACGGAAGAAGAGGTATTTAAAAAAATACTTTTTTTTCATAGGAGATAAAAAAATTATAAAAAAACATAAATATTTTACTTACACTAAAAATATGTTTTTTAAAGCTTTATTTTGCTGTTTATGAAAGTTTTATTTTGTATGTACTAAAAGAGAGCAGATCTTGTAAAACCAAACCGTCACATAGACGGATTTGAAATGGGTTTACTATATAGCCTAATTAATTTCTTCCAAGACAAAAAAAAACATTTTTGCAAACTTTTGAACTGATTAAATTTAATTGAAGAAAAAAAATAGCCACAATTATTTAAATTGGCGTTAAGTAAACTTCTTTCCTGTGTAGCTTGTCTTAGAGAATCATTCCGCAAATTGTTCAGGTCTGCATGTGATATCAGTTAATTTTTTCCCTGTTGGTAATGGTGTCGCTGTGGTCAGAAGGAAAGGAAAAATTCACGTTTTCAAATACTCGCATGTTAGAATCCACTGTCGTATGCGTACTCAAGATCAGTCTCGTTCATTGTCTGTTCCAGTGAGTAGTAGCTAGTGGACAAACAGTCGGGGCTGAGTCTTCAGAGGACACTGGTGTGTAACATACAACAGGGCGAATTTCACTGCTTATTGGCTGTTGATACCAGCCCCGTGTATGTTTGGCTCCTGCATGTTACGACTGGTTTCAATTGGCCTGGCTGCTAGCAGGGTAGCCGCCTCAACCCGGATTCAGAACACCAAACAATTTAGACGTGTTCCAAAGTGGTTTTTGTTAGTGCAAATTGTCGGCAGTAAATTATTACCATTAATTGTTTTGCAACAAAATATATAATTAATTTACAGCGAAAAGAGGAAGTACTTGAAATTAATTTCAAATTAAATTTAGTTTTAAATTCTTACGGCTATTTTAAAGACGGGTTGACAACCACCACTTATCGTAAAAGTGTAGGAAGTTATCAACTGTATCACGTACGTACGCTACGCGTGGTTGTGAGTGCTTACGTACATCCTCGGTGTTTCTACTTTTTACACGTATGTGCGTACGCTACGTGGTGGTTATGAATCCAGGTTTACGCTGATTGGCGGCAGGCGTCTCCTCCATGCTGCTGGCCAGCGAAGTGATTTCGTTGGCGTGCTGTGGCGGCGAAAAGTATTCTTTTAAAAAATAGACTGTTACAGGATCGTTGACGGAAATTAATTTTCGAGTTTCTCCTGTAATGACTTATTAAAGCGGGTCCACCCCTGGGAAAGCTTGGATTTTAGTGTGAGAATTGGTGCTATTTAAGTGGTTTTCGAGTCTAAATATTGAATATACAGCTGGCAGAAATTGAAGTATTTTTTTAAATAGTAAACCATAGGATGAGTACAAATGCCTAATTTGTAGGGGAAGGACAGTGTCCCCCTGCCCCCTCCCCTTCTAAGCAACCATTGATGGCGTGTGTGACTATTATTTTGCCGTCATACCAAGTATTTCACTTCTGTATTGCTAAGTGTTCTGTGCTGTGTTGATGTTGCAGGTGACGGCAGACCGCGAGCTCTAACAGTGACTATGGAAACAGAGGGATGGGCATGCGCGTGGACCCCCTGGTCAAGTGGTGTCGTCGTACCCTGAGCGCGCTCCCGCCTCCGCTAGTCCTACCAATCGTCTTCGTGCTGCTCGCCATACCAGGTAATAAAAACGTATGCTTTCGAACATTTTGTGTAAACTTACTCATACTATATCGTAGTACTCAGCGGTAAACGCCATGTACCCAATAAGTTGTTCAGGACAAAGAGAGCGCTGAAAATTTAAACTTTGAGAAACATAACTAGCCGTTGCTGCGTTGAATTCAACATTAGCCTTTGACGCGTGGGATAAGAGCCAGTGTCCCACGCTTGACGAGGAGCACATCGCCTCTATTCGCAGCGCCCCAAACTGGGGTGCAAGGTTTTCCTGGAAAGTCTTTTTTACACAGGACCGTCGGTTGTAACCACAACAGTTTATTTTTTAGTAGTATGAATTGAAGACCAACACATGCTTCGCACGTTGCATTTTACGAATTCAGGTAATATTTTTTTTAGTTACAGCGTCTAAAAAAAAGAAACGTTTTTAGCCATTTTGAGAGGCCAGAAAATCATGTTTCTAACAGGGGTGCTGAATTTTTGAAAACAAAGAAGCATAGTTTCAAGTGTGTGTTCTTTTCGTAGATAAACATAGTGTGATTAAGTTAAGCAGTTTCGTGTGAAAAAGAATACACGTTACACGCTGCAATGCCGTCCATGCGCCAGTCGAGGACTCCTCTTAAGCCCAGTACAAACTGTTATCTTTTTTTGAGCAAGAAGGTGTACACATTCTTGTTCAAGGTGACTTGCACTGTTGTGACTGGCCGACTTGTATGCAAGTAGCATGTATGCAAGGTCTTGCATTCTAGCGAGAATTACTTAGAGGCGGTTCTAATTTTCATGCATCTTCTTGTGCAAGTCGTTTGTTTATGTTTTCATTTGGCTCGTTTACATACGTTAATTTATTCTAAATAGTTTTTATTTGAGAGTAGAGCAGAAACTGAAGCCTTGTATAGTCACAAAAAATGTCTTTGTTAGCGTATGTCCTGTATATAACGGATGTTTTTTATAACACAAAATGACAAATTCCTTATCCTTGTTAATTATGATGGTAAGAAAAAGCAAAAAAAATGTAAATATATTAAAAACAATAAAGGGCAGCAGAATAATTAAAACAATACAATGTTTGCAGGGAGCCCCCTCCCTTAAGGAATGTAAAAGTTAAGAGCATCCAGTCTCTAAACGCAGAACCACATGTGCACTTAAGTCACACAAAAAAAACTGATGCAGGAATATTTTTCCCGAAATTAGGGATTTTAAACCTCTGTGGCGATCTGCAGCTGATGCTGTGTGTTGGGAGTAGACCTACTTTTGTGTGTCATCTCATTCTTTCGAAAGGCGGATTATTTTACTGGTCCCGCAGCTTAGGAAAGGTTTTGAGAGAGTGGCACAGCAGACGTGAAATGGTATCTACTGCGCAGCTACCCGCCCCACATTTCCCCTACCAACCAGTAAGAGGGAAAATGACGAAGCCCTGAGTGTGCCATTAGCAGCTACAATCAGTCAGTAGATGCGCACACCTCCACTGGTTAGGGGCAGGAGGAAAAGGAAATTTCTCGTCTGTGCGTCGCCAGGACCTTTCCTAGCTCGTGTGGCCAGTACTGTGTTGCGAAACGTCTGCGTTTGCTTGTGGGTGTATTGTTTTATAGCCATGCTACCTGTTTCTACTGTTTTAGCGATAATTGTTTTTTAAAACTTAAACAGTAACAAATATCACATATATGTTTGGCAGTTACCTTTAAAATGATTTTTTTATGATAGCGAAATTTTGAAAACCGAGACGTTGAACAGGTTTGACTAAAACGTTAACTAACAAACATTCGTTAATTCATAATTAACTACAACCATCGTGTTTACTGTCTTGAAAAAAATTAGCCAACATTGTGAAAACAATTTAAAACATAACTGCGGAACAGATTCTTGATCTGCTCTCATTTAGGCTTAAAAATAACTATCGCGAAAAAAAATTGAAACAAGAGAGCATGGCAAGAGAATTATAGGTTAACTTGCACGATTTATCTTGCCATGATTGTGCATGACAAATTAAGGAAATATTCCATTATCAATTATGTTAAGCAGTTTGCAATAAAAATGTCCTATGCTTTGTCGAAGAGAAAATTTTGATAACTCAATTTGAATAAATATTATGGCTCGAAAACTGAAAATACAATATAATTGTCTTAACACTCCATACAGTACGCACCTGAACTACGTTACATCGTGTTCGGAGAAAGTATTTTTAAAGGATGCTTCTAAACGAAAAGAAAACACATGGAAAACTATGCATCTCTATTTTTATTTTTTAGATACCATGCTTAGAAACATGGTTTGGGGAAATTCAAAGTGTCCAAAAATGACCTTTTCAGATTGCTGTCACGTAAAATTCCAGTCGGAATTGTAAAACGAAAATATAGAAGCGCGCGCTAGATGTTACTACTAGGGCCACGATTTTGTAGCGAAAAGATTTTTGCCCCACTTTGTTTCAGTGTCTCTCGCGCACATCGGCAGCTTTTATTCAAGGTTATTGGCAGCGTGTCTTTGTTCAGACACGTTTCTCATTTGACTGCACCAATCAGAATAAGATTGTTGTGACTACTTATGTTTGTAATTTTTCAAGGCAAGTGAGAGTAAAATTATCCAATTACGGGCGATATAGCTGACCTGTAGACGTGCACATGACGCATCGAAACCAAATGTTGCAAAAATCTTTTCACCATAAAATCGTGGCTCTAGTTACTACGCACTTTCCGTAAATAAAAAAATAGGGTCACCAATTAAAGTTCCACGGGAAAAAGCCAAGAACCGAAACACTGCAAGCCGTTTTCACGCATAAAGGCGACACTGTTGTTAAAGCACGAGCCTGCTTCCATACCTCAAACGCGGCATCTAGAGTGTGCTGCATTGGATGAACTCTTTAAGGGGGATTGATCCCTACCACCTTGGATTTATCCGTTTCTTCTCGATAACTTCTGTTCCAGTCGATGTATCGAAATTTTTGTCACGACAAGGCGTAGATACAAACTTAATCGATTTTCTGTAATTGTTGGAACCATTATAAATTCATTATTTTGCAACGGGAAACAGCTGAAAAAGAAAGAAAAAAATGCTTTATTTACGGGAGCAACTACACAGGCCACAACATTAACAGAAACAATGCCATATGGATTCCATAAAAGTGAATGAAACTATAAACTATGCCTTGTCAGCGTGAAAAAAGTAAACCAATGTCTCTATTTCCTGAGTTATAAGAAAAACCGTAAAATCTATCTGACAGGGATCAATACCCCTTAACAACTCCCTACATTTGTGGATTTTTCAAGCTCTAACTTCGGCACTAAACGTACCCGCGATACTGCCAGCTCCCTGTCGACAATTTCGACAAGCAACTATATACCCTCCCCCTCCCTTCCACCGAGTGATGTCCGGCCAGCCGCGACCAGTGCCACAGAATGCGGCGTGGCCTGTCTCCCCGGCTGTTGCCGGAAACAGGCGAGTGCGATGGTGCTGCCATCTGTCGCCTTGTTGGTTCATTCTCGCAGGGCATATACGAGGCGTCGTCTATCCCAAGATGTATGCAGAGCTTCGGCCGTTACACGATTATTCGCAAACTGTTCAAACACGCATGAGTAGAGACAGGAAATTTCGCGAAAATATTTTTGCAGCACTTTGTTACAGTGCCTTACGTGCGCACTTGCATCTCTGCTATGTGGTCAGTGACTGGGTGCCGTGACACCCAGCGTATTTAGCTTAAACCTGCAAATCACAGACGTGATGTGTCGCAGTTATCCGTGAATGATTGGCACAGTCAAACGAATAACGACTCTGCACAAAAACACTCTGCAGATAACCATGAAGTTGAGCTGCAGGTTCGCACATACGGCACTGAAACAAAGTGGGGCAGAAATCTTTTCGCCAAAAATTCCTGTCCCTATGCATGAACAATGTCTTCTCAGGAACAGCCGAAGACCCGGGAATTTCTCGAATTCATTTGAGAAGAGGTTATATTTCAAACTCCTGCACGCGTTAAATACTTTCGAGTGATGTGCGTCTTCAAAACATCTATGATGATTGCTGCGAATGTCAAATGTTTATTTAGGTGCAGTATTAGAGGTTGTTTGAACAATTTGTGCAGACATGGTCGTGTCAACTATAAATGTAAATAATAAAAGTTGACAAATTTCTAAATGCTACGATGGATTTGGAATATTATATAAAAATCTTAGTAATTTTCTTCTTCTGCTTCTTTTTCCTCTAGACGTCTACCTGTCTCGGCTTCACACGTCTATCCATCTCGTACTGTACATGGTCATCCTACATTTCTGCTTCCTCGTGGAGTAAAAAAATGTATATTGTTACTTTAATCGTTCATATTCTGTCGTTAATAGATAGTGGGCCTGGCGCGTGAGATGTGCTGTAACGTGGTACGGAAAGTATATTTTCTTGTAAAACTGTTAAAACATTTTCCAACGTGTTTATCTACGAAAAGAAGACACACTTCAAACTGCGTCCCTATGACTTTAAAAATGCCGTCCGCTAATTAAAAACATGATTTCCTAGCTCCTCAAGAATGCTACAAATTACTTTTCCACGTTGCTGTAGCTGAGAAAATATCGGAAAACTAAATCATAGAAACTTGCAGTGGACTTTAGCTCATACTTTCCTCGAATAAAATAACAGGGTCATCACTTGAAGTCCCATTGAAAAATGGTTTCTACGAAAACACTGCGCGCTAATTTAGTACTCCGCGCCTAGAGGCGATGATGTGCTTGACGGGCATGTTATATTCTACTTATAGCCATCCCCGTTTCCGTGCCTCGAACGTAAAAAAAAAAAAAAACTAGCGTTCGCTAACTCTTAACTGGTTCTTCCAATGTTGTGTTTGTCCGTACTACTGTATTTTGAGGCAAATGACTGGTTGAACCCGCGAAATTTCCGGATCTCTATTGATTACATACAACCTATATTTATATCATTTAAAAAATACAAACTGGCTGGAAATAATAACTCGCTGTGAATTGCCTTAAAGTATAGGGACACCTGATTATCGCGAAAACAGTTCTGCTTCGTGATGTGTGGTTGGATGTTGTTAACACTCACGCGTCTAATGGTTCTACTGGTAAATCATAGGCGTGTCGTGCCGTAGTAACCATATTGTGATCGGCACAGTCTAATGAGAGACGTCTCAGCACGTAGTCACACTGCTAATAACCATGAAGCACAGCTGCGCGTGTGCATGCAAGGCACTGAAACACTGTAATGCAAACATATTTTCGCGAAAGCAGGTTTCCGTACCTTTAAGTGGGTCGCACAAAGGTTTGACGACTTTGACCACGGTCACACTAAAGGTCTTAAACCTGTTCAGTTAAATACATTCGGCAACCATGTTTGATCTTGTGTAAAGCTAAACATGTTTGCAAGGTTACACGACTAAACAGAATAAACTCAATTAACTTTCTAACCTCAACAAACTTGGGACCTGAAATGTACAATCCCTAAGGACCCCTGTTTTTCGAGTAAAGAATTTTGCCCCACTTTGTTTCAGTGTCTTGCGTCCACATCTGCAATTTTGCTTCGTGGTTTTTGGCAGCGTGTCTTTGTTAAGTGGCGTATCTCATTTGACTGAGCCAATTACAATATCGTTCCTGCAACACCACAAGTCTGTGGTTTGCCGGTAGAATACCAAGGCTCGGGAGAATTAAAATATCATATCACTGGCCACGAAGCAGAACTACATATGTGCATGTAAGTCACTGAAAAAAAAAAGGACAAAATTCTTTTCGCGAAAAATATGGGCCCCTAACCATCACATCTACACTCAACATTCTGGATTTTTAATTATCATATTGCATATAACTGCATTGCTGCTGCTGTGTGTGTGTGAAAGGGATACAATTATTTTGCACCTAAAAGTTGATATAATTTAACGAGTTCAAAATGTCCGACCAATAAACAACCATATTTGTTACACTGATTGTTACTTCAAGCAGCCAGTATGAGAGAGTCATTGAAGATGTGTCGTTCGAAACTACAAAAAGTTAATTTTGAACGAGAAGAACCTGCGGCATGAACTCATTCGTAGCTCGTGTAACCGTTCCATAAAACTGAACATGTTTAAGTGAAGTAGTTCTGCACCCAGTGTGACCGCGGCCTTTGAAGAGGGTTATTAAGTACAATGAGAGATATAAGGAGATTATTGAGAGTAAATACGACTCTACACAGTTTCTGTATCAAAATTTGGCTTGATGCAGTATCGTAGACACCACTGTTGCATTAATTTCAGTGCTTGTCATATTTTTAAACAGGAACCTCATCGAACAATTTTAATTCAGCTCTCGTTAATTATAAAATTGATTACAATATTTGAATTGAACAGCAGTGCCATTTAAATTACCCGGCATATGTTACGAGCTCTTCGGGCAAATGTGTTTGTTAATTAGAACACGCCCGATACTAATTAAATGTACGAAAATACAAGTTCTAAATGGCTAGCTAGTCATTTTCAAACAAGAAACGTTTTTGTGGGTTTCGCGACCAGCCCAAAAACAACATCTAAAAGAAAATAACTGTCCAAAAAAGGACACGAAAGGCAAGCAATAAACAAAACAAAGCAAAAAAGGAAAGACCTATGAAATATAGAACAGGTCAAACATTGCGAAAGGTGACAGATAAAAAAAAAACTAGTTCTTGGCACTTGCCCATGGGTAGAATATTACGACACCACACTTAAGATAATATGGAGTCATTTTAAGATAATATGGTGTCTGAAGAACGTAGGTCTATAACCCAACAAGCCTAATGAAAAGTCAAACCAGAAATTGTTACACGAAATATAGCATTAAATGAAACCAAAGTATAAATTACGGTGTTTTATAATAGACTGGTTTTCCGTATGCTCATGTGGTAATTCGAAGTACAGAATTGTTAATTTGTTCATACAAATAACTTTGACATATTTTTTTTTTTAAATGCTTTAACCGCTTTAAAACTAGAGATGATGGTTTATCGCGGGAAAACTTGACTGTTTGCTGGGTTTCAACGCACGTTCAGCGTATGAAAAGATCACTGGCTTTCTGTTGTGCGTGGAGCTGTTTGCTTGTTTGACTGGGCCAATAAGAATCCCGCTATTGTAATATTTGATGCCTCTTATTGGTCTGCAGACAGCTACGTTCTGTCAGACGTTTATCACGCAATCATACGTACCACAAGAAACTATAGTGTTTTGAAGAGTATGTTGGCACTGTCGCGGTATACCATCGTTAGAGGAACTGGAAAATCGCGAAGATGTTTAACATAGTCTCCAGTAAACTGTAGTATCTCAATTGTGACACATGTGAACAGTTTTCTGATAAATCACACACGTTCTGTGTTAAAACTGTACAGTTATAATTGGGTCTGTTGAAGAGGGACACAAGGCTTCATATAAAGGATAGCTAGAGATGATTGTATATCGCGAAAGTTTTTCGTGCCAGCATACCCTTGAAAACACTGTAGTTTCTTGCAACGTGTATGACTGGGTGATATGTACCTGACACAACGTAGCTGTCTGCAGACCAATAACAGGCATCAACTATTACAACAGCGGGATTCTTATTGGTTCAGTCAAATAGTGTAACAGCTCCACGTACAAGCGAAAGACAGTAATCTTCTGGTAAGCTGAACGTACGTTGATACCTTGCAAACAATCAAGTTTTCGCGCGATAAACCATCTTCACTAACGATAGCCAATATATGTGCAAATCCTTCAGTGTTATACATAGCATGTTGGAGTCTAGCAAACAATCAATTTTTCCCGCGATTTACCAGTTTGTCTAACCATCATCTCTACATATAACTTATCAAAACTAATGTGCAGGTATGAAACTTTCTCACGTTTTACTGCATGCGTGGACTTATTTCTATGTTATAATAGGCTATGCATTACGTATGTAGGTATGCCGCCACTGTAGTACTTCGGGAATTTTTTTTTCTGTGGGGGAAAAAACAAAATGTAACGTTCAGTTAAAAATGACCGGCGCGAAAGCTTCTTAAAGGGCGCGGTCTACCTCAATTTTCATCACCATTTTTTTATTTTTATTTGTACCAGATTTTTTTTTATTTTAGTCACAAAATGTGACTAAATTTGGCTCTTGTGAAATTTTTTTATCTCTCATAGTTTTCGCGTAATGGCTTGTTAAAGTCATATTTTTGCATGTTTCCGTTTTAACGACCACGCTAAAACCAACTGATATACCAAACTCAAAAAAATCACAGTGAATAAAGACATTGCAGGCTACAATGACATGCTCATAAAATTAAATAATAAAAATTATTTGAATTTTAAAAAATTGCTGAAACTGAAAATAAAAATTTAAAAAAGTTCAATAATTTTTTCAAAAATACAAATAATGTTTATTCGTAAATTTTAAGAGCATGTCATTGTAGCCTGCAATGTTTTCATCCACTGTGATTTTTTTGAGTTTGGTATATCAGTTGGTTTTAGTGTAGTTAAAACGGAAACATGCGAAATATGACTTTAACAAGCCATTACGCGAAAACTATGAGGGATAAAAAAAATTCATAAGAGCCAAATTTAGTCACATTTTGTGTCTAAAACAAGAAAAAAAAATATCTGGTACAAATACAAAATAAAATAATGATGATGAAAATTGCGGTAGACCGCGCCGTTAAAGATGTCTATGTACGGGATGTAATTTTCCGTGTTCGATGCGCTGAAACAGGTAAGCGGTAAGGTTCAGAATGCCACAGCACAGGTGGCAGTAACCACTTCGCTTCTATATTCGCTACGCAACAAGCTGGTGTATAGGCTGTTCTATATAAACTGAGCACTCAGCAGAACTTGTAATTAACTAAAAACATGTTTTATTGGGCCAATATATGTTAACGTTTGAGAGTGTTGAAACATTAGCCTTATTTTTAGTTACATGGAAGTTTTCATATTAAAAATAATGAAGATAACTGCAAAACAGCTGAAAGAAAACTTAATGAAGTGCTGACTTTATCGTGAACGGTCTATAAAGTGCTTTTTTTATGTGACTTAAGTTTTACTTGCGGAAAGTTTGAAGTATGAAGTCCAACGCATGTTTCTAGTGTTATGTTTTACGAATCCGGGCGATATATTTGTACAGTACTTACAGCAGAAAAAAAAATCTGCTGTTTTGAGTGCCTCAAACTCATGTTTCTAATAAGCGTGCTGTATTTTAAAGTGTTGGAATCATATAGTTTCAAGTAAGGATTCTTTTCGCACATAAACGTTTTGCGAACATGTTTAGTGATTTCGCGCAGAAAAGAATAAACCCGACACGTTACAACACCGTTCATACGCCACGTACATAATCACCTTGACAGCCGTTTTGACTGATTTACAGTTCGTGATCTGTACGGTACGGCGCTTGTGGAGTAAAGGTCATTCGGGATAAAGTGAGCACTAAAAATTTGAAAAATTGAAAAATATCACTAGCCTGCATATGATTCAACATTAACTATAATTGCCTTATTGCTTGTATGGTTGGCAGCAAAATTACGCAATATAGTTCCTTGTATGTTCTTATTTAAATACGACAATATTGAAATAAAAGCAACAGAAATATACATTATTGTATTTTATATAATAATATATATTTTTTAACAAACTGTACAATTTATCTTACACGTGCAATCATCAAGTGGCGTGTCCAGGGAGGTTCAACATTTCCCGTCGTTAGCCGTTACGAGCGGAAATATACGGACTGGCTGAAAATAGAACTTTAGCAGGGCTTTTTTGAATGGTCACTTTATCCCGAACCGCCTGTAGTAGGCTACGTTGTAAACGTTTCCCATTGCAGCAATGTTAACATCTTCAGTGCCACATTAGTTTACTAGAAGCCGCGGCGGCCAAGTGGTCAGACCGCTTGCCTCCCACCAAGGCGATCTGGGTTCGATCCCCGGATTTTCGCATGTGGGAAACGTTCCGGACGATGTCGCTGACCGGCGGGTTTTCTCGGGGATCTCCCGTTTCCACCGCCCTTCTCATTCCGGCGCTCCATCATCTCCATCTGGGCACGCTGATTGCTTACGGGCACCCAGAAATAAATATAAATTCGGGGTAAGAAAGCTTGGCTCTAATGTATGCTCCTCACACGGTATTTTGTATTATCAGTTCACAGCTTCAAATGTGTCAAATCAAATATACATTATTCAGTTCTGTAACTATATGTACTGGCCGATTCCTTGTTACATCATACCAACCAATGAACTGCATCATGGCCGTCTTTAGTAGAAGGCCGGAGTCTTGAATGTGGCAACGCTGAATCGGAGGCCAGCTGCCGGTCGCTCATTGGCTGCCCTAGTCAGCGTAGACGTGTACACGCCACTAAAGCTGCATCTAGACACGTTGCAGAGACTTGGATGGCCAAGAAGTGACAAGCAGCAGGCCCCCGATGCGGTGTTGCCATAGTCAAGACTCCGGCCTTCTACTAAAGACGGCCATGACTGCATGCTTGGTTTCCAGTGATCGAATTATGAACTGTTCATAACCAGGGACTTCATTGGTTGAGCCACGAGTTTGTTCGGAAAAGATTTTTGCAGCACTTCGTTTCATTGCTTTACGTGCACATCTGCAGTTCTGTTTCATGGTTTTTTGGCAGTGCGCCTATGGCTATCATTTGACTGAGCCAACTACAATAACGTTCCTGCAACATCACATGTCTATGATTTGCTGCTAGAATCCATAGGTCCGCGAGAGTTAAAATATCCAATCACTGACCACGGAGCAGAACTGAAGATGTGCACGTAAGGCACCGAAACAAAATGAGGCAAAATTCTTTTCGCAAA
Source organism: Medauroidea extradentata (assembly GCA_003012365.1). Lineage (NCBI taxonomy): Eukaryota > Metazoa > Arthropoda > Insecta > Phasmatodea > Phasmatidae > Medauroidea > Medauroidea extradentata. The sequence goes on along the minus strand of PNEQ01058475.1, from coordinate 49,655 downwards.
AAATAGGGGTCGCTAATTATTTGCCAGAAGAAACCCAAGACAAGTGAAACTTGAAACATCCAATCACTGACCAGGAAAGCAGTGCTGCAGATGTGCACGTGAGACATTGAAACCAATTGATAAAAAATAATTTTCGCCATAGAATCGTGGCTTTATTAATTGGCAAGGGCGCTCATAAAAGGAAAAGGGGGGCCTGGGCCCCTTAACAGATGTTCCACAATGTGTTTTTTTTTATAAAACGTATAGCAAACTATTTGCAATTTGAGAAGTTTCGTAATCAACGTGGTTTCATGTGTCGAAATATTGCAGTGGTTACAAATTTATACACAGACTATATCCGTTCCTGTTGACATAAACATGTATAATTATATTGTACCCCCTCTCCTTTACAATCTATAAGATGGGCGCCCTAGTTCATTGGCAAACCTTTCATTTGTTGTGTGTTATAAATGGGGACCCCTGATTTTCACGAAAAATTTTTGCACCACTGTGTTTCAATGCCTTATGTGTACACCTGCAGCTTTGCTTCACGGTTATTGGCAACATGTATTTGTGTCACTTACTTGACTGTGCCAACCGGAGTACGGTTACTGCGACACCACACGTCTATTGTTAGCAGATAGAACCCAAATTACGCATGGAAGTTTAAAAACACCCACTCATTGACCACGAAGCATCTGCAGCACGTGTGCACGTAAGGCATTGAAACAAAGTGGCGCAATAATCTTTAAGCGAAAGTCAAAAGGGTCTCTGTTCATACCCGAACAGCAGAAGAAAAGTTTACAAATTAATTCCACGAAGAGTTGGAACTTAAGGCCTCGCTCTTTAGTTTTGCAGTGGTTTCGAATTTTTTAAAACGCAAATTAATATATCTATCAAAAATTCATTCTTACAGTTTTAAGTCTTATATATATTTTTTTTGTGTCTAAATTTTTCTGTTGCAATATACCAAACGGATTTTTAGATTTTTGCCCCTGAAATATCACACATTTTGTTGTCAAAATAAGCCGAAATGAAGCAAACTAATTTTTTAACTAACAAACGGTGCATTATTTAAAAGAGCGCTTCGTATGACCGTATACAGTCTCAAATTTTTTCAAAGCATTTGGTTAAAAATATTTGAGTTATTTACAAATGTTTGAAATAAATGAAGATCGTTGTACAATGTACCTCACTTTGTACTGTCCCAGTCATGTAATTTTTCCCGCGTTCAACATGTACACTGTTGTATAGACACATGGCATCATAGTACGTGAGTACTAATGAGGTTGAAGTGGCATTATTGTTAGAGACCAAAAAAATCGCGGGTTCCCTGACCTGTAGGCAAGCCTCTAAGAATACTTGTGCACTCACGTAGACAACATCTGCTCATTGGCTGCTCATTGACACAATGATATCACATGATTGGACCTGTATTTAGTTGCTTCTTTATTATTTGCTCAGCGCCCTCCAGCTGGTACCAAGTTAAGTCAAGACAAGACCCAATGGTGAAAGTGACCCGAATTCACAGTTGTTTGAATTTTAGCTTGTGTTCAAAAGAAAACGCGAATTTTTCAGGTCACTGTTTCCAGGTCCCGTGTTGTAACTGGGCAGTTGTCCAGGGCGGCAGTCAGGATGGGGCGCAATTCGCGATAAGAATTTTTTTTGCTTTAAATAAAAATATTTACTTAGTAAACTACGCCCTTTCGTAATTTTATGTATAGAATGCTTCCACATTCTTCCAATAGAAATAATGTAGAACAACGAATTTTTCAAATTTTTTGAATGACTTTTGTGAGGGGAGTGGTCGATTTATTTTAATCTGCCCAGGGCGCCGGACACTTAGAACCGGGGCCTGCCTGTTGCCAAATAATAACGCTAATTTTGCTGGTCCCTATTAACATAGCTTGTTTTGGAACATGACCACAGACATCCTGGCGACAACCCACGTGTCGCCAGTGGGAAAGTGTTGAATGTGGGACAGATTGCAGCTGGTCCTGATAGAACTGTTGTTGTTGTTGTTGTTGCAGTCGTGTGCTTCCAAGATGCTCAGCACATCACCGCCATCTTGGGAGAGAGTGTCGTGTTCAACTGCCACGTGGAGTTCCCCGGAGACCACCCGGTACCCTACGTGTTGCAGTGGGAGAAGAAGGTAGGCGAAACGGTAGGAGGAAAAAAACTCTCTTCTCTTCTCTCACTCATAAATAACGTTGTTTACCATTTTTCCCCTATTGGATTGAATTGGACTGTTTGGATTTTTTTTTGTCATGGATGATTATCTTGGCCGCGAAGACGAAGCCATGTCCCTTCCTAAACCCCCATATCTTTTTTTATCCTGTCGCAGGAAGAAACCAAGCGCATTTATCCCAGTCACAAATATACTTCGTTTCATATAACTTGAGTAAATTTCGACAGTCCTGCGAGTACTAACTTGTTTGCATGACGGTGAAAGTGATACCTCAAGTTCTTATAAGTACCATGGCGTCAAACGTGTAGAACGCACAAACAGTAAGTTATCTCAGGATCTTCGAAATTCACCTCATCAGTATATATTTCAGGAAGAACTATGGCAAGTAACTTTGAGTAACACAACGATATCCTTGTTTTGTCGTAACGCAACCGGCATCTATTTTAGTAAGAAATTTGCTAAGATGTTTTAATTATGAACGTAGTATCTAGTCAGTTGACTTCGCTATCACTTTTTTTTTGCTCCTTAGAGATGGAAGAGTGAAGAAACAGACATGATCAAAAGCGGCGTTTGATCCACGACGGCGGATAAATCATTTAGGTGTTTTGCAGTTTTTTAACTTATTAAATATATGTTTTCCGTTATGTATTTTGTGATCAAATCATGCTAGGTTTAAAATTAAAACTTCGTAACACCAGTATCAGAGAGAAAATTTTTCGTATCAGCAGTTTAAACAAAAACGCACTGCCGTGTTTTCTGAGTAAACGTATTTGGGGTACAAAAACGTACCAAGTGCTCCTAAAATTAAATATTTTAGTAGAAGTTTCTATTGCACATGTAAGTATCATATGGCATGCATGTACTTGACCTTTTGGATTATTTTATTCTGCGTTATATTATGATAAAAAAACTTAAACTTTAATTGCTTACGTACATTTACCTTACACTATGTTATAAATATAAATGATTAGTTAACATATATTTTTTCTACAATAACTGCAACTTGATAACACGTTAGTATTTTTCCTGTGTCGCTACTGTAGCAAGCTAAAGAAAGATAAATAAACCTATTTTTAAAATTCCCTTATTTTCCCCTAAATTTTTCAAACAATCAAACGAATCAAATAGCTGAATATACGAGAGTCGAAGCCAAGGTGTAAAATGCTACTTTGTGCGTTCCTTGTTCGAACAGTAACACAATTCACCTGGGTCACATTAGATTTTATGTTTAAAACCTCCACGCTGCATTTCGCTGTTCGTTTAATAAATGGAATAAAAAAAAGAGGCGGGGGGAAAAACTCGATTGGTGCGAATTTATACCTCTGTAGGTGCAAAGTAACCTCCGGTTTACGGCATCACGGAGTGAATCCAATTTCGCTCGGGCGATACCCGCGGGTAAATTACGCGCCCTCGCGATCCTCCAACCGATGGCCGCGTGCTGATGCGAGCGATAGGGTTGGGAGAGGGGGTGGTTGTGGGTGGTGGGGTTGGGGGGGGGAGGTACACCGCGTGGCCGCCTCGTTACTGGGGTTCAAAGGTCGGAGGACACTCGATGCCACTCTTCCAGAGAGTCTACCACGGCTCCCTCCCCCTCCCAAGCTCTCACGAGTGTCCACTTAAAACTGCACCTCCCTTTCTCTACACCCGCGACTGGCCCAACCCCATTTGGCAAGAGGGGAGGGGGGAGGCTTTTTATTACCGTTCCAGCACCGCCCTGGCGGACCAATTACAGCTGGCGTACCGGAATATAATGGCGGGCGCTTGCAGATATCTGGCCGTGTGTGCGCGCTATCAGCTTCAATTACGAGAGCCAACCCTCTCCCAGGGCCACGTGCGCTGCATTGCTCTCGCTAGTCAGAAACGCCGGCGAAGAGTTTTAAACACGATATAGGTCCTCTCCCTCCCCTAAACCCGGTTCACCCGCGCGCTTGATTAAATCTCTGCGCGCGAAATCTTCGCCACGTTCCGTAGTTAAAGTAGAAACCATTCGGAACACATCCTATCTTCCGTCTTTCACTCCTTTCTCCGCGACGCTGATGTTAAGGTGACCGCCTGCCTAGGCTGCCGAACGGTGTGCGGAGCTTCGGCCGTTTGTGAGTGACGTCCGATTAGAAGTAGCTTTCAGAAAACGTCACACATTTGCATACCCATTTCAGGTCCTGCGTTCGCCGCTAAAGCTAGTTCTCTCGCGGCCGAAAATGGCGAAACGTAGGTGCAGAATATTTTTTAAAGTATATGTGATGTATAAAATACTTTTATCTTTAATATTACATCATAATGTGATAGGGTGACCACTGAATGTCTCATATAAGCGAGTTATTGGCGAGAAGACCTTTAGACTCCTTAGTGTGTGGCGGCTGGAACCAAATAGTTAGATGTGTATCAAGTCGCTCCTTAGTTCACACACACACACACACACACACACATATATATATATATATATATATATATATATATATATATATATATATACACACACACACACACACACACACAAAATCTCATTTGTGTGGCAGACTTAGCCTACTTGAGATATTTTGGCCTTTTTTCCACGCATTTAGTCTAAAACATAACACTAAAAATTGTAAGACTGCACGTCTGCCCATTCCTTGTGCTTAGAGGCCAGGGTTAGTAGTTATGCGCGTGCTGTATCGTCCTTACCGCTTCCGGATTTCTTTGTAGCCAGAAACATTGTCGCGTCGTCCTTGCCTCGACATTGGACGATGCTATATATTTTTTGTGATAATGTTCGATTGCTTTCCAAAGGAACTCGGACGCTCAGTTTTGAGGTGACAACCTCTCAGTTACGTTTTAACGAAACACCAGTTACAGGCAAGAACATGGTGAGAAGGGGAGGTGACTACAGTCGTATACGAAGTTCCCTGAAGTCTAGAGACCAATCAGCGTGTCTCGTTTTAAGTGGGCGTGTCACTCCGACATACACTAGCGACCCGGGTAGCACTAATTATCTATAGCCAAGAATTGGAGTTTATACATTGACATGCCGCACACTTCAAAGTCTCGTTCCTACTTAATCAATTCATTAATGAGTATTAATTATTTACTATATAATTAAATATTTATTAATAAAATAAAATTAAATTAATTAGTTTGTGGGGAAAATGTGACACAAATTGGTTAAAAGAATACATTTCTGATCATCTGATTACTACCAAACTTCACAGGATCACGCGCTGGGCTAATCTGGAGAGTGCCTAAAAATTTAATAAAAAATCCCTCCAGTAGTTTTGGAGTCCATAGGGAACATACGTGCACACAAAGCTTTTTATATATTATATATATATATATATATATATATATATATATATATATATATATATATAAATTTTCTTCTTGTTTTATGACATTAGATAGCCTAGATTTATTTGCAAATATTAACATTTGGACTTGCTAAATATTTCTAATATTGCACTGCGCATGTCATATTCCACGCAAAGCGTACTATGAGACAGTTAATATATTATAAAATCTAAAGTAAAAATTATCTTTCACCGTTTGATGAATACACAATAACGCATCTAGTAGCAATTGACTGAAAAAAAAAATACACGCACTGACTTGTCAAATGTAATATTCCAGTAAAATTTGACCAAAAGAAGACGATCGAGAGAAAAAGATTCCGGAGTTTTGAAACCCGGCACAGTTATTGCTCTGAAACATGTGAAAGGTCTCCGAAATATACGAAATGTTTGAAGTAAACAACACGCGTACCAATACCTTAACATTGAAATGAATAAGACATCCTTACTGAGTAACTTGTTTATTTAATGGTGTAATGATATAGACCATTGTGCATCGGTGTAATTTTTATGGTGTACATCAAAGAACTAGACGTTTTAGGAATTTGGTTTACTGTCTTTGCAAGTAAGCTAAAATGGATGTTTGTAACAGTGCAAGTAATATGGGCGCATTTTGGCTAAATGTCTAGCCTCTTCAAACAGGCAGCATAATTGATGAAAGTTAACTATAAAAAAGTAATTGTGTATGTTAATCTCTAGACTAGTCCTATATATTCGCAATGGGAATCACAGTCAGGCCTGGAGCTCAGTATTTATTATTAGTGAACAGTGTAAATTGAGTGTTAACATGTGCAGCTGGTAGTTGCAACTGCATTTACAAGGAGTTCATAGGATTTAGAAGTCCATGTACTATTTACTTCGGTATGTGTTTTGCGTGATGTGATCGGTGAGGACGAGAATTCAAATGAAAGCCTTACTTATTGACTTGACAATCTTACACTACTGATTTGACTAATTAGTAATACAAAAAATAACATTAAGTCATTGAGTGAAGCTTGTATTTTCATTAGCTTCCTTACTGATTGTATAACACAAAACACATACCGTAGTAAAGGGGTCGCTCTGAAAGTGTGCACGAACTTGTAATGTCCTGAAAAACGCCTTGTAAATGCACTTGTCAGGACATGTAACTTCAAACAAGCTTGCAACCAACCACAGTAGCCACTCTGAAAGGAACAATGTGCAGTTTAACAATATTTATGTTTTCCATGCACCAGTGCTTTTAAACCACGCTTGGGGTGCTAGTTAATTCACAGCCTGTTTTGTTATTAATGCTAAAACTTATTTATTGCATGGTACGATCTGTACGACAAATCTTTATCGGCCATTACAGTACCTTCGACGAAGGTATGCTAAGAAGCAAACTTGACTGAAACACAAACATTATTTCTTTTCCTTAGTTACATCTTGCGTGCGGTCTGTATAGTTTAAGAGGCTGCGTCACATCGTTTGTTACTAATATTAATTTTTTGTTTAATAAATAAAACACGAGACGAATAACTGTCAATTTTTCTTTTTAGAAACATTACAGTTCATTTAGGTGCACATAATTGGACAGAATCGGTACTGGAAGTTATTTAGTGTTTATTATTTATCTGAAAATTTAAATTAGCTTAGTTATTTCATATTTACGCTTTAATTTTCGTGTACAATGTACGTAATGAAAGGAAAAGTAATTAACTACGTCCCTATTGAAATATTTTCAGTAAAACCTTGTCAAGTTATTAATCAGAAAGGAATTAAGACAATTTTATCATAATAAGTGACACGAGCTCTTAAACTTGTAAACAGTGTTTACATAACTCTTCAGCCTGCGTTAATTTTATGCTTATGTCCTTTCGTATGTTTAATAAAAGTACTGTGAATATTTTCGGGATTTGCAGGAACTGTTTAATTAAGGACGCTGCCTACCTCAGAGCCACGGCTGCAGCAAGCATAGGGTTTTACATGTTAAATTATATTCGATGTGGTTCAGTACGTGTTGAAGCTACGTTTGCGCCACCACTGACTTTATTTATCTCGGTGCCGTGCACGTTGTTAGAAGATCTTTTAGGCAATTTTTTCAATACCCTGGAAACCAGTGACGTGGGTGTGTTGCTATAGACTGTTCACGATTCGATAAAGTGATGGGGTCGCGGTGGCAGAATGGTCAGACCATTCGCCTCCCACCAATGCGATTATGGTTCGATTCCCGGCGGGGTCGGTCCCCGGATTTTCGCATGTGGGAATAGTGCCGGACGATGCCGCTGGTCGGCGGGTTTACTCGGTGATCTCCCGTTTTCCCTTCCCTCTTATTCCGGTGCTGTCTCATACTCATCTCATGTCACCCTTCACCAGCGCTGAAAACTTCGATGTTGAGCGCTGACCAAAATCTCTCACTCCCTCACTCACTTTAAAGTGAGCTTAAATTTTTCTTTCGGTCATTTTACAATCATCTTTACTGTTTTTTTACATGAAAACTTCCGTGAAACTAATAACCCGTGTAAGCGTTTCACCACTCTCAAAACTTAACATTTTTGGTCTCAAGAAAATACAGATTTTTTGTTATTATAAGTGGTGGGTCTTTTAGATGTGTATTGCACTCGTACCTTGCCACTACCGTTATCCAACTCATGTATTTGTACAGACATCACGAAGTATAGCTTACCTTGCAACACACAAACGCCACGTCACTGCTGGAAACTATGAGAAGGAAAGCTTATTTACGCCCTGAAATCACTCAAAACGGCTATTCAAAACATTTTACCTGCAATTTTGTTCATTGAGCAATATTTACCTTACCTCGGTGCAGAGAATTGTTTCTGTCAGGAAGCAATACCCCGAAAGGTGACCTAGCCCCACCGAATATATTTTAACATGGAAAACCCTATCCTTGCTGCCTGCAGAGCTCTGAGGTAGGCAGTACCCTTAATTAAGTAAATTTAAGTAGCAATCTGTTGCGAAACTGCATACGACAGCCTGGGGAATTCGTGAACGAAATGCCATTGTGACCTTTACCTTGATTTAAGGTTAGAAAAAAATCAAGAGATATGTGAATAGTATAGACAGAGGAACAAAATTGAAATACCACCGAAATATAAAAAATCGAAATGCGAAAATAAGATTTTCTGTTGAAAAAAAAATTACTGCGAGTAGTTATGGAAGAGACGTCCTGTTCCTTCTTGAGGTTATTTGTGCAAACCAAATGTGCGTATGAAGAATACGTTTACTAACATCCTCACCCCTCGGAGCCCGTTTCCTAAAACTTATTCGAGTCAAGTAGGATCTGATACTGGTGTTACGGCTACAAAATACGTTATTGCAAGGAGGTTCGGCGATTGTACGGAATTGCAGATTATTCGATGTCTACCTGCGTTATTGCAGAAATTTATTAAACCTAATGACAATGATTTTTACGTTTTTTTCCAAAGTGTGAAGGACAAAAATACACGGCCGTGTTCAACTCGCATCAGTCAGCACATGTTTCATGGCTCTATGTTAGGTTCCGACTGACTTAAGCTCGGTTCACGCTATCCATAATTCAGCACAGAATTCTGTACCTATTTCAGTACAAGTAGCACTGCGACAGCGTGCACCGCAACTACGCTGGTCCCGTACTTAATTTGACAATTCGTGTTTATGTTCACGCGCATGCGCAGTGCACAGATTCAGCCATTGCGCATACAAAGTTGCACAAGAAGAGTTGCCAATATGATTCGACTAGAAATGAAATTCTTGTTTCCTGGACGCAGTTGACGCTATGCTTCTATCTTTTTAAAACTGTAGCATGCCAATTAGAAATATAATTTAGAGGCCCCTCAAAAAAAATCTCAAATAAAATTGTATCGTCGCCGCTTAATGGTTCATAAGTAAAAGAGTAAAACGCAACCTAAATAATACAATATATTTTCACTCGTTTGGCAATTACAAGCATGTCTTGTATGTGAAATAATTTTCGGTGATTCTACAGTTAAGTTATACTTTGTGGAATATAACACCCAATATCACAAATATATTTTTCTCCATTACGTACGGAAACTTATTAGTAAGCAGTGATGGTGTGTACACAACATGCAAGTTTTGCTTCATAATTGTGTTATTAAATTTCATTCGAAGCTTATGAACATAATTAAGTAAGGAATTGAGTACATAATTAAGGATAGAGTACACCGGATTTCCGTTCGAAAGCCTACAAAAACCCCACGTGTTCGTCGGGACAGAAACGTGTAACAGATGTGGGAGCAGGTATGAGCTGGTGCTACATGCGGAGCGGGAACTCGCCACTCAGCGAAAATGTATACGCCTGCAGTGTTAGTTGCAGGCAACCTGCACAACAGTACAGCTTGGCGGGGATGCCGCTTGCGAGTCAAATAGGGGATAGCTACAACGTTCAAACAAGTAAACACTTTTTGTTATGTAATGAGTATTTTTGTTTGTCGAAAAAAAACTGAAAATTCCACGGAGCTTCTAATCGACAAAAATTGCATCTAGTCTATATTCATGCCGAAAATCGTTCAGCAGGTAAACGTGGCACTTATACAATAACCGCAACAATCAAGTAAATCAGTTAATTCTCAATATTGTTGCAAATTTATTGCTTTGGGAAATGACACCACCTACTCACAAAAAAAAAATCAAAAGAACAACCTGATAGGTTTTTTCATACATTAATATAATAGGCACTATGTAAGAAATTATGTTAAAAGTATTTAGGGACGGCCATAGTTAAAAATGTCCTTATAATAAAGTGGGGAGAAAATATAACTTTTAAGGATATATTACATATTACAGCATCTGGTAGAAATTTTTCATTTTTTACGTTTTGAATAATTTGTGATTTTTGACTGATATTTGGAACGGGTGTATGTTGCAGAAAACCTACGAGAAAATTTGCATCAGAAAATAAAGAAGCAAATTAACGCTGTAGGTGACAGAGAGACAGGTAATTCCGAAGGAAGAATGTAGTCGGTATAAAAAAGTGAAAGGAAAGGCAAATGAAACAGACAAATACCAAATAAGGTGCGAAATAGACAATGACGGCCAAAGGCAACGAGAACAACTCAATGTATATAACATGGACGATAACAGTAGGCTCCCTTCGACGACGACAGATGCGACGTTTCGTTTTTATGAGTTAGGGTTTTGCTCTGGAAATTTCACCACAGAGATTTTGTTTTATGTGCCCTTTTATGTTTCCAAGGAACCTGCATAACGTGCGATATGTGCCAGCTGAACGGTGTTAGTAGGCACAAATTCGGAATGATGAATGTTTTGTTATCCAGCGGGCGCATTCAAGCCGATGTCGGGGAGCGGGAAAGTTTTGCCCAGACGCGACGCTTGGTTATCTTCCTGTGCGACCGAGACTGGCGGCCGCCCTCCCTCTCTCCCTCCCCTGCAACAACCCCTAGCGATGGCCGGGCAGGGGAGGAGCGGGGGCGTGGCTTCCCTCACACTACCACCCCTCCTTCCCTCCCTACCACTCTGCTGGGCCGGCCAGACTTGTCGCAACTTGCACGCCGCGACGCCGCACCACGCTGCTTGGAAGCAACCCGCCTACGCAGGGACGCTAACACGCCAATACACACCCAGTGCTCGTCCACACGCCGCACTCGCCCGCTTACCCACCGCCGTCGATGGGGATACCGACAGTGTTGCCGGACGCACTTCATTTCTTTAGTTATGCATAGGGATGGTGGAATATCGCGAAACGTTTTTGTGTCAACTTAATCTTGAAAACGTTGTTGCTTGTTATGGGACATGCTTGGTACGTCTCAGTTTACCACAGACTAACCATAGACATTTATTGGCGCAATAGTGGATTAATTATTGGTTCAGTCAAATGGGACAATGAACTCACATACACTTGGCAGCCTGTAGCAGAAGCAAATCTTCTGACATGCTGAGCGTATGTTGATAAATCACCATCTCTAGTAGTGTGTAAGTCAACCAAACAACCCACAGTTTAAGTGAGACATCCACCGCCATCTTGGATAAATCTTTTATTTCCTGTTATTTTTTTTATATATATTTGGCAATTAGCCTATAGGGCGTAGGATGTGGTACACTGACCAATCAGGCTCATTAATTTGGCTTGTGGAAGTGTGGCATGGAAGTTGCTGAATTTTATAAATGTTCCTTTGTGCCATTCCAAAAGCTAAATTAATAAAGTGGTTCTGTGATTATAATATTGAACAGCCATGACATGCAAAAATGTATAAAAATAAATAATAAATGTTATACCAAAAATAAAAAACTCTATCAGCTATTCCATCGTAACTATAAATAAGGTTAATTCTAGTACAGGTTAGGAAGATAAACTAATTTCTTATGCACGAGTTTGGCGAGGGAAATATTTTGCCGCCAGTTGCACTGGGGCCTAATAAAATGCGAGACAGTAGTAAAAGTTAAATGTTACTAGGCTTGGGCAAGAGAGAAATTTTTTAATTTAGACTTTAACCGAAGAACAAACCAATTTTGGCCTTTAAATTTGATTCACTAAAACATTTAATCAACTTCATGTAACTTTATACTCACTAAAAGTTCTGTGATTGGTCTGTTGCACCCCTAACCGATACCAGTTCAACTAGGGGACATATTGTCCCTTGTCAAACTATTAACATTGAGCTTCCTAACCTGTACTGTAACCGAGATGTTTCTTCTTTCCCTTCAAATAAGATGTAATATATTTTTAAAGGGTAAAATTCGTACCTTTTACTTGCTACGATTCGGTTGTTTCTTCCCGTTTGCATTACTCCTTCGACTTAATATATTTTATAGGTCCTTGTGCAAGTGAGAGCTTTAAGAGGGCGTAGCACATAAATAAATACTACAAGTGCATATTTCTCGAAGTCAACACGCGAAAAAAAAACCTACGCAACAGTTTTTTTGCGAACTTTTGAGCTGAAAATTTTCGTGAGTGGCGCATTTCTGTGACACAATCTCTGACACCGGACTTCCGCATACCTATTTAACTTTGTTGGAAGCGATTACGCTAAACGAGTGTGTTACTATGGCAACACGTTTGCTTATAAATATTGCATAAACTGTTCTTATTTAGTTTTTTTTTTTTTTCCAGCAGCCTAGAGGTTTCATGTGACGTTTTAGCGTTATATTATGTGTCACGCCCTGTTAGCATTTGAATTTATGTTTTCGGTTCTTTTACAATGCCATCTATCCGCAATATAAATAAAAAAAACTACTGAAAAACGATTTAGAATCATTCTTAGAAACTGTAATGATGTGTAAGTTTTATTTATTATTTTTTTTTTAAGACGAGCCGCAGTTAAACAATAGTCATCGTAAATATTTTGCTAAAAAAATAATAAATGAACACTAGCTTAATGAAGTGTACTGTTACGACTGTCGCTAATCCTATTTTAAAATTCAGTGAGTCTAAAGGGATATCATTGTGGAAGAAAACATATGTATTTTGAATGAACTTACAATTACTTCATTAACACTCTAACACTCGTAAAAGTTTGCAGAGAGTTTTCGATATGCATTTGTTCCATTTTGCGTTAAATCTTAGTACTTTTACTTCCTTATTTAAAAGAATGAAAAATCGCGAATACATTTAGTGCCTAAGTAGTCTCCAGAGGGTGCTAGCAGGTTTCGTCTTAGATGAGTATTATTGGACGACGATAACTTTTGTTGGTTCAAATGAATTCAGACAAATAGGTAACAAACTATCATTATCGGCGCACCAGAATTCTCATCGAAGTGGTTAAATGTGAAAACACGAATAACGTAATAAGAACATTGGGCTCGTAAATACGATATTGGAACCTTGCAAACAGTAAATTTCCCCGCGAGTAATCACTATCTCTATGCATAACATAGCGATACTTGAAAGTAAATGCCTTGCATAGTGACAAGAAAATCTTAGTAGATTCGTACTGAATCTCGGCGAACGACTACCTTGAAAACGTAAACTCTAACGGGTCTTGGTTTTAACTTTGCCACATCACTCTGTAGAAACGTGTTCGAAACTATTGTTAAGGTAAAACGTGAAGTCAATTCTTTAAATTTTCTATTGTATTAAGTGTCTTAATCTTGCCTTAGAGATAAAAACTGCCAATGACTTGGCCAGAGTCATTGGATGGTCCCTTAGCATTACTACTTAGCTAAAAAAAATGACGCTAATGGTATTTTGCATTATTTAATCTCAGAATTTTTTTAAGTAACTGTGCCTTGCTATATTTTATATTTCGTAAATATTTTCCGCGATAAAAGTGAGAATAATTTCTTGTGAAACACTGGCTTTGAACAGGTACAAACGAATATCCATTAAATTACTATAAAAGCACGTTCACATAGCTGTAATTAATGGAACGTCTGGCATCACCAGCATTTTAACGTGATACATTAAAGCATCGTTCCATTCTTTTCAAAGATAAATAAAGGCTTCCACCATGGAACGAAATAGTTTTCTAACAGCATCTTATAAAAAATTAAGAGTATTTATAGCTAGTTCTTACGACAGTTTCATTCCTGTGAATGTTTTATATAGGAATGGACCAAATAATTTTATTTGTGTTGTGTGAAGGTCCTGTGTAAATTAAATTTTGGCCATGAAAGCTACTATTCGAAGTAAATACATTTAAATTATCACTGACTATGGGGCCCTACGTTTCTTCAATCCTAATTACCTAATTCCCCCGTCCCCGCAATTTTTTTTTTTTTCACCACTGAGCTTTAAGGTCATTCCCGGGGGTTTTACAGTGATTTTGATTTTTTTTTTTTTCATAGCAATATAATTTTCGTATCGAAGAATATTCGCAGTTTTTGTCACAAATATATAATTTTTTGTACAAAAAATTTTTAGTATCAATAAACCTTATAGTTTATCAGATTTAGAAACCCAAATTACAACCAATTTTGTTATGATAACAGGCCAAAATCAAGCATTTTTTTTTTTGCGAATGAACGGTGTATTATTTTGTAAAACGCCTACATAGAATTGTGCATTGTATGACCGCTCTTAAGCTTTAATTTTTTCAAAGCATATCGTTAAAAATGTTTTGAGTTTTTTTGCACCAATGTGAAAAATACTACCTAGCTTTGCCTTAAGCACCGACCACGGGTGTAACAGATCACGAAACACAGCTGGAGTGTACTTTCATAATTACTTTAAAAGAATCCCTCAGCACCTTGAACTTAGGAGCGATGACGTAAGTGATAAGCGAGCCGAGAGTAGGTCTTGTAACCGCATTCAGGCTTCGGTCGTGCTCGTTGTGTGCCGACATTTCTATAGTCCGTTCTACGGACGAGTCCCCCCCCTCCTTTTTTTTTTTGACAGCTCACAAGTGTGATGTCAGAAAATTGGTTTATTATATATTTTATTTGTGAACCCATGTTTCAGTTGAGTTCAAGGACGTGTGAAGATAAAATAATTATCAAGCTATCTCAGAAAATGGCGGAAACCAAATGATGCTTCATAAAGCACCGTATAGAACTATGCCGAAAGAACTGTAAGATAAGTGCACTCGTACGTGGGATGGACTATAGCTATTAGTAGATTTTTATATTTTTTCAACTGGGCTATCTCCCAGGAAACATAAAAATCATTGTTACGGGTGTTTTGAATAATACTGTATTAATTTTTTTTTTAACCATAGCAAAAAAGTAAAACACACGCAAACACGGGTGCACATTTTGTACCCCTGTCGAGTACAGGCGAGTGCTTAGCCTATTTGAAGATTTTCTTGTGCCAGTGGTCTTATATTAATTAACGTCCACCAGTACCGACTGAAGAATGAAGATAACGGTTGAAGAAGCGGGCGAGTGTGCGTGTGTGGTCGAACATGGCGTCCTTCTGGCCTGGCTCTAGTGCGCAAGCTGGCCCGCCGCGCCAGTATCCTTGGCTCTACGTCTGCCGGCAGATATCATCGTCCTTAAAATTTGTTTTGTTTTGAATTTTTTTTTTGTAAATTGGAAAAAAAAATTGGGCCTCTCCTCTGCCACAAGGGAGCCAAAAAGAAAACTAAAAGACCCACAGGACGTGTCTACTGAGAGAGAACAGAGCTTTCACTTATTCATAATTTGTTATTGCTGTGTTTAGTTTTACTCTTGATTTGTTTCGCTGTCAGTTTCTGGGAGATGCGTGGCCGTCTGTTAAATTCCCCCCCCCCCCCAACCCCCGAACAGCTTCAATATAGAAAATGACAGTTTTTGCTCGCATAAATTTGGTTAACTTAAGGGGAATGGTGCACGACCGTTTGTTACTATCAATATTTTTCCTGCTAGCAGGTTTTCAGAAGGCATTTAGATATTTTTGACATTCCATGCTCTAAATGTTAATCTACTTCACTCTTTTACATTGTTAGATAGTCTTATAAATTACTTCCACATTACCTGACATTTGTTGTAAGGTAAAAAGAAAAATATCTTCCGATAAATATTAGGAAATATTGAAGTAATTTATTATCTAAGAATGTAAAGAGATGTAGGAGACTAACATTTAGAGCGTGATGCGTCAAAAATATTTGTACGCCTTTAGGGATGTTTAACGGAAAAAATACTGTAAATTAAAGATGGTCGTGCGTCGTTCCCGTTACCTATATTATGGGGACTGTTGAAGGAGGGAATAATTGTTCAGAAATCAGTACCATCCCAGAATCTGACAGCTGACAACCTGTCCAAAAAATTTCTCGCCCTCCCTTAACACTCATGAGTGTCGCCCCCATCACCTTGAACTTCGACATGGCTGTGCTCGGCGCGGGTATTTCGGTTTGCAGTGAACGGGCCACCTACGACTGACCAATACGCGCCTGTGAGTTGGTTGAAAACGGGCTAGCGCTGGCATTTTGCAGTTTAAATCGTAAAACGCTCGTGGTTCATGTTCACCTAAAAATACATTTTTTTTTTTTTTTTTTTTTTTTTTTTCCGTCGAAGAACTGTAATTCGTTTGAAACTCAGTAATCAGTATATTACTAGGTACCATTTAGTTGCACTGGATTTTAAAAGAAAGGTTGTTGCTCCACCATTGCCTGCTTCAACCCAGTGTGGCCAATTGTAGCGGCTCCGTTCGCAATTTACCTGCAGGCTGAACGGCCACGTGTTGAACGAATGGAGCGCTGGTCGGAATGCGTAGACCTTTTGGATTAAAACGCATCTATAGACAGTGAATTACTGGAAGAAAAAAACATTCTGCCCGTTAAGGTTCTGTATAAAGTGTGTCTGGCATTGTTCCAATTGGCAGCTAGTTAACTAAATGATCACCTGATTGGACTTGGTGTAGTATCACAGTAGCGTGTTTGGTATTTTTAAAATCCCGTTTTTAGTTCTAACGAAGTGTGAGAAATATTGACAGTTTTTGCCGGAACATGCCATCAGCATTTTGAAGTATATTTGAGGACGCTATCCGTCACTGTCTCTAGGCATACGTAAAATAGAATAACAATGCCAACGTTATTCCAATATAAAGGACGCTCAATGCTAAAAATGTTTTCGACAGCCCGCCAGTTTTCCTCATAAATGACAGTGCCATGGTTGCTTAGAACACCTAGGAAAACTTTAGTTTTAATTTCATTTAATATTTGGCAGCCACGAAAGAAATACGAAACGTATCGCACCTCCAGTTCAATTATTGGCACAGTTCTGAAATTTGCAATTTTGAGTTAGGCCTCTATTGTTAAGTATTTTCTGTGGCCTTTTTTAATCAGTAATACCAACACTTATTAAGGCCATGATCTATAATTTCAACTGCTTTTACGATATTTTTAAAAATCCTAAACGAGAGTAGATATATAATAAAACTATAGCACAGTTTTGCTAACTAATTATTTCAAGACCATATGCGAATGCTTTCAGCTAATTATGCGTTTAAGTACATTGTCATTAATTAACTAACTATCCAAAACTACATAACTTTTTATATAGAAAAAATTAGACTTAATAGTATGAGTGTTTTTCAATATATCTTCTCTCGTTTAGGAATAAAAAAATAACTATTGTGAAGCGGTAGAAATAATGGATAATGGCCTTAATGTATACAGGGTTGCTCTATTTTTGAACAATACATCATAATTGTCATATATTTGTATTACGAAAACGATTTATTTATTATAAAACGCCATAATTGATAAATAAGTGATAATGAGTTAAATATATTGAAACATCAAAGGTTGTCAGTGAACATTATTAATGCCTAACTTTTTCTCACTGGAACTTCAGGTGCAATATCTCAGAACAATATTTTTTTTTTTTAGTTGTGCCAGTTGTGCCAATATTAATTTGGAGGTGCAATCAGAGATTGGAGAAACGTACAGATTAAGCATGGCGCAAGTCCTATGAAGAGAGGCTTTTGAGACGTGAACATGTATAATTGGGTTGGCGCTTGTCTAGCCATAACTTACTTTCAGCACAAGCGCCAAAAGAAACAGCTGACTGCACATAAAACATCTCCACCATTTTGGTACCTAAATTAACCAATAGTACGTTTATAGTAAATTTGCAATCTGTATTCAACCTGGAATGAACTGACGGATCCGGATGGAAACGTTTACTTTAAACGCCCATCGGGCTGAACTGAACGAAAACGAAGTTGTTGTCATTTTGAATAGTTTCTTTGGTTATGTAAGCGGTTGGAATCGTCCTGGGCTAGCCAAATAAAACTGTTTAATGCTATAAAATGATAAGAGCATAACACATTGAAATTTATATAATGCCGAAGAAATTCAAACAAAGCATGTAATAAAATTTGTCTCTTGATTTTTAGACAGTCGTTTACTAGGTTCACTCCGTATTTACATGTCAATCGGGATTGAAAATGTTACTATAAACACCTTTCAGTCCATGTTCACTTTGGGTTCGCTGTTTGGTGAATCTATTTCGAATTCAGTTCAGTCCAGAATGTTACTATAAACGCCATTTCAACTCAAGTTATTTAAAAAGGGACTAAGTAAAAGTTTACTTGCGTTCAAAAAGTGAACTGAGTTTGTTGCCATTATGCGTTCGATTACAACAAAACCTAGTTAAAGCAGATCATTTTCCGTAAGCGCCTTTCGACCTGTTGATGCTTTATCTGTGCAGCTCTCTCATTTTTGTCAGCCTCCTGTTTCCGTTGATTTTGCGATAGTTTGTTTTTTACCCTAGACGAGAGAGAACTTATTACAACTCTGCTTGGTAGTTTCATTAAAAATTGTTTTTGTCGTAAAAGATGATTTTTGAAAGACATAAAACATCATAGGTATTGACTAAGAATTTAACTAACAAGAATTTCGTAAGTTACGTAATTAGCTAAAACACTAATGTTTACTGTCTTGGAAAAAAAATAGTCAACATGGAGAAAGCTATTTTTAACAAAACTGCCAAACAGATTTTTCGTATCTGCTCTCGTATTATCGCAAAAAACAGCAGAAGCAAGGGAGCATGACCTTGACTAAGGTTAAATCTACTACAGGTTAGAAAGAAAATACGTTTTCTTATGGGAGAGCTTGGCACAGGGACAATTTCTGCCACTTGTTTCGCTTCAATCGCTAAGAGACCAGATAAATACGAAACCGTAGTAAAATTAAATATAAATAAACTTTGATAATATATTAGTAATTTAATTTAATTTTAAAGTTAAAAGAAACCGATTTGGTGTTTTAAATTATCAACTTAATGTAACTTAAAATTCAGTTTGGTGCACTAGCGATACCAGCGCTCAAGTGGCAGAAATTATCCCTATCTTTCTAACCTGTAGTAGAATTAACCTTACCTTGACGGATCGGTATAATTTCGGCTCCAGGGCTGCCACGTGCGCAACGAAAATTCCTGCAGAAGTCACCCGATCGTCATAGTGTTTGAAGCAACCCTGGCCGGCGGTATAAATAACGAAAGATGCCGGCAACGCTCTAGGCGTGAGAAGTGTAAACATGCCGTGTTGGAGTTCAGGGGTGGAACACTCGTGTGTGCGTACAGGGCGAGCCACCCTTCACTTCGTGTAAATAACATAACCACGCCACTAACCAGCGGCTAACATCCTAACTACACATAGTTACATTACTGTAGGCACGGGCTTCTTGTGTTCCATGGCACCCTCGCCTCGTTGGTTGGTTGACATCTCTTCTTGTAAATACTGGGTACACCATCACCACCCCACACACAGTTCTGGTATTCCACACACTCTTCTTTATTATTTTTTTTACGTAAATTGTTATGAGGTGGTGAGGTCAGCGCGAGAACATGAAGCGATGTGCTGTCCATAGTGCTTCTGGTGGCGTGTTGTTTAGACTGTTTAAGACCGTTCAAACAGGTATAAATACCATAACGTTATATTGGTATGAAATATTGTTAGTTTTGTTTACTTAGGAGTACATTTTCCTCTTACAAAAAAAACTCTATCAGTTTACCCACAGTGTCATTTCAGAGTCAAAATTTGCATGTTTTTCGTCAGCCAAAAAATCAACATAATGAAACGAAATAATTCACAGTGAAACTACATGTCATGAGCTACAGCTTGGTGCATATAAAAACTACTTTACAAAAATTGTTCGTATTTTTTTTAAATTCTGAATTAGGAAATTTTTCTGTCATATTTAGAAAATTTCTTGGTTTTATAATCAGAAGTGTTTTTAATGTTATTTTATGATTTAAGGCGTTGCCCGCGACATAAAGTTTCGCTGTGAATTGTTTTGTTTCATTGTGTACACTGGTTTTCGGAGGTGTATGAAATAAAACATTACAATTTTGACTTTGAAATAATAATATTATGGGTGAACTGGCTGAGCTAATTTTTTGTAATAGGGAGATGTACTCCTAAGTAACGTCTACGGAACCAACACAATTTTATTCCAAATTTTAAACTAAAGCACTACTGTAAAATACATACATTTTCGCTAGAGTGATTAATCCCCAACACGTTATTAATAATAAAGGGGTGATTTGTCAACATTATTTATAAATCATTAATACTGTCGCTGAATTAGAAGGTATTTGTCCAATTTGAAAACGTTGTTGTAAAAAAAAAGTGTAGTAATTTCATCGGGGGAAAAAAAGTGACCTGAAAATGTAAAATAAAGCACGAGGGAGACCCCACCTTAAGAATGTAAGCTTTGTATATGTTGCTAGTGCCTACAATATTTTCCTGTTGAAAATTCTTAGTATGGGCAGTAACTTCATAACTGCATATAAATGTAAAAATTGTCACGTTACGGCAACACACACCGAACCAAATACAACGGACCAAAAGGTATACATTATTTTCACTGAATTTAGATGTCACGAGGTATTTGCCAAAAGTTATGAAAAACGTAATAATAAAAAAATGTTTGGAAAATAATTTTTATGTTTGTTATTCTGGAATTTTTTTTTAAACGCAAATATTGGTTATTTTACTTTTTTATAACTTTAAGCGTATAGCTTGTGACTTCTTATTTCAGCTTAAGTTTTATAATTTCAATAAGTCCTTTGGTTTTAGTTGAGTATATGCTGCAGTAACGTGTCGATTTTTACTTTGACGTGCCGTTTTAGGATTACTAAGCTTGCTAAAAAAATTGTCCACGTGTCGTTAATGTAGTCACTAGTAACATTTACGAAAGTTACATTATTTCGTACAAACATAAAATATTGAATTTCTCACACTTAAACGGCTTAAATGTGGCCGCGTGTCCTGTCCGCCGAATGATGTGCACAGCTTCAGCAGATATATTTTGATATGAAAAGTGCTGAACGTACATGAATGATTGTCGGCTCAGGAATAGCACGCAGAGAACGTCATTCACGTGTATACACATTTTCGGTTTTTCAATTATCCCTGAAGCTTATTTTTTTCGCAGTCGAAAATGGGTGTTTTCGCGCAATTTTTAGGTATGTACATCCTGGTGCAGAAATAAAAAAAAAAACTGTGTAAGGACACAAGGGGCATCATTTATGGGGGTGGGACAAATGTCCCCCTGGATGTAGAATTTTAAGTGTATAAAATTAATTTGTTTTAAATTTTGTTATTTAAATAATGCTAACTAAAGTACATAAAATTGAAGTTTTATTATTAAAAATTCTAATTTATACATACTTAACTAATAAAAAATATGTAACAAGGTCACTGTCGCCGAAAAAAAAATCTTGTATTTCCTCCCCCCCCCCCACAAGAAATATCTGAAATGACGCCCCTGAAGTACACATACCATACATTTATCTTAAATATTATGGTCGGTATAAAATGATAGCATTGTCATTAAAACGCTTATAGCGCCGTGACGACTGCTCGCCAGGGCAGTGATTTACACCTAAAGGTCAGGAGAAGGCATGATGCTTGTGTCTAGGTCGCTCTTAAGTGCTTCTGCTCGTCTTGACCTTGGACGTGCAACTTACGCCCAACTAGACGGTCAACATAAGAGGGTATTCATTATACGTAAATGAACGGAAAAAAGCATTGTAATACAACTTTAAATTTTTGGGAATCAGAATGTGGAGGAGGGGGGAATGATAAAGTACCGTACTACTGTGGACATACGCCATTGTAAAATTAATAATATCGTCTCAGAAATCTTAGAATGAGACTAGAAAAACAAACTATGGGATCTTTCATGTGCTGTCGTTTTGGTTTTATGGATGTGTTGACTACAGCAAAACTAGGCTTGGTTTCTCTTCCCCTCCCCCGTCTGTTTGTTTTTATTAGTCTCATCGTAAGATTTCTGGGACGACATTATTAATTTTGCAATGGCGTATGTCAACAATAGCACAGTACTTTATTCTGTTCCATTGCAAGGAACAGTCAAAGCCATGGGAAAACAAGGCTTTCTAGGCAATGTCTTTGCTCTACTACATGAGCGAACATTTGGTCAAGGTCATGCATTCTTTTAGCGTAGTTTCTTACTTCTTGAGTCGCGTCGCAATTGGATGGCCATTGGCATAATTTAAACGTCACACATAGCTCTTCAGACATTCATCAATTCACGTTTTCTTTAAGGCACAAGCTTGAATTCAAGCAAATATATTTCCATGTCACTTTCTCATTGGATCTTGACTTATTTGTCACTTACCGGAGGGCGCTGAGCAAATGATAAAGAAGTAACTAAATGTAAGTCAAATCACGTTGTATCATTATGTCAGTGAGGAACCAATGAGTAGCTGTTGTCAGCTTCACTGCACAGGTATTATGGGAGGCTAATCACCACACTAACAAAGTTTTGCTCACAGAATTGACAAAACTTGTTGCCGTGGTTCTTTGCCACGCCCCTCGTTAGTGCTCACTTTATTCCGAACGATGTATAAAACAATAAATACCAGGGAATCAGTACAACGTATTAGTGATGGGGTTCTAAACACGGGTTTCTTTACTCTCAAAGGATGAACATTCTTTAGGATATGCGAAGTTGTACAAAATTGCTTTCTTGCTCCTTTGAGACTTGTTTCCATGGTCGGTCTCCCATCCTCTTGCGATTTTACAACGAAACCTCGGAATCTGGTAATTGAAATTTCTCTTTAGCGATATTATTCTCAGAGGTTAAACATACCGCTTTATTCTTCCAGTGATGCTATGGATAACTTGGGATAAATTGAACACTTTGGAAATTGTCGTTGCTTTAGTATTTTACTGCCACTTTCTGATGCAAACAATTCACCCTTAGTAACAGTCAAAGTGCACAGACTGTTCCGAACTCAAAGTCAACGTCTTAGGTCTCAGTTGAAATTATTTTTTTTATTATTGCAGAAAATGTGATCTTATAAAGTGTTTAACTCCATTGCGTACCACCTGTATACGTTTTATGTGTCCAAATGCATCTGCTCTGAACTAGCGTTACTAGTAGATTGACGGTGGAGGGGGAGGGGGATCACGGTGGTCGCCTGAAGCTTACACACAGTCTAAGGGCTTGCTTGCAGTTCGGCCGTTTAGCTCTGTGGCTGGAACTCCTGGCCGGCGGGCCAAGGGTCGTGGGTTCGATTCCCGGCCGGAGAGGTTAATTCTAATGTCTCCCCAGGATCAGAACTGGGCGTTGTATTCGTCCATTCACTCCCATTTCTGTGGAAGTCAACGATGAACCAGCGCAGGTTTATCCTCGTCTAATAGCCGCAGCTATCAAATAAATGGAAACGGCGATAAATAAATAGAAGTAAGTGGGCTTTACGTCTCGTCGACAGCGAGGTCGTTAGAGATGGTTAGATACAACTTGGTACAATAACAGGAGCCGAGAGATGAGTCGGCCATGGCATATGTTAAGTAACCATCCCAGCATTCGCCTGAAGCGATTTCGGGAAACAATTGAAAAGCGGAATCAGGACGGATGTGGACGGGGATTGAACCCGGGACCTCCCGAAAACGAGTCCAACGTGTTACCGTTGGTAAATAAAAATAAGAACCTAGAGCAATGGAGTGATAAGGCTGAGATTTGTACTTGCACCAGGTTTCACATCGGCACTATGCACAATGACAACAACCAGCACATGATTTAAATTGATGACGGTATATTTGTTTCGTTAGCATCTGGTTATTACATTTCGATATACAGAATTTTAAAAAGTTTTTTTTTTTCAGCGCTGCCTTCAAATTAGTGTTTATAACACGGGTGTTGTTTTGGAAGTCATCAATACCTAGTTTAAAAGACGCTGGAATGTGTAGCTCAAGCGGAAGGCAGGCGATAGCATTAAGATTAATAAACAGTTTAAAATAAAAAAAAAATTCTTCTTGTGTCAACTACTGTTCAAGTTATAAATAACGTTTTCGTCCAGTTGTCTTTTTTTATTCACAAAATTATATTAAACTCAAAATTTGATTGTTTAAGGTACTTACTCCTAGTAAATAATCACTCACGTACAGAATTGAAGTAGTTCGCTGCCGGAAAAGGTAAGTTAGTTAATGAAAGCTGTGATAGCTTCCGTAAGGATAATTTTGCACATTAATGTAATTGTGAAAATAAGAATAGTTAAGACATTTTCCGAAATTTCTTAAAGAATAATGTAAAACTATTTGAGTTAAACGAAATGTATTATATACTTCACTAAGCATATAATTTTGATATCCCCACATTTAAACAATGTCTACAATTTGAACAATATTCGGTACAGATACAAAACTAACGACCTTTTTTTACTGAGCTTAAACAAAGAGAAAAAGTTTTTTTATTAGTCAAGGTGTCGCAATTTTCTAGCCATTTTTGGTGATCCTATTTCGTATTATGATTACAGGTGCAAGATACTATCGTAAATTGTTGTGTCTGGTAAAATATTTATTTTAAAAGTTTACAGAAAAGGTTTTCTAGGACGGCCTGTTTTTTTATCAGCTATGAATAACCTAGAAATTCGAAGTTAAGTTTTTAGCGTTATTTCATGTTCGTCACTTCTATGCACTCTTTAACTGAAAGCGGTGATGAGTATAGTTTTGGGCCGAGCTGGAAGCACGCCCACCTCAATTATCTACACAATTCCGTACGTAGTCAAGTGCGAGTGCTCATATTGTGCTGGGGAATACTCGAGCACAAATGTATGCTGCTCGTGCGCGCAATCACTCTTGACCTATTGACTGCCTTCGCGGTAGGAACAAAACATTCTGACGGAAGGCCCCAAGCTCTTCAAAGGGGGAAAAAAAGTTGAAGAGTAACTGGAGTCTGTAAATTATTTGTTCCGTTATTACTGCAGTTTTTTATTCTTTAGCCTTAGGTTGTTTTTCTACGTGAGACAACAAAAAAAAATATCTTTCTTCCTGAAGCGGTAGTGGTGGTTTTTCTAATATACCTATCCGTACTGAACTAGACTTACGGGAGTGATTAAAAAATAATAACTTTCTTATCAAGGAATCCCTGGATCCAAATATAACATAATTTGTACCTAATTTTCTTGGTAGCAATAAACCTCTTAGTTTTAGATTTTGGCACTCAAAGTGTCACCAATTTTGCTGTGAAAGTAAGCCAAAATCAATCAAAACAATTTTTTTTGCGAACCGACGGTGCATAATTTTGCAAAACTCGTGCATATAATTGATACATTTCGTAAAAAAAAGAAAGAAAGAAACTTATTCCCACGTACATTACGATGCATTTGAAGCACTTGGCTGGCGGCGTCGTTAACATCTGGGTACTAAATTTTTTGTAAGTGCGTAAAAGAAAATATATTTTTGTATTTTTAAAATTTTTTAGAATTTTTAAAATTCCCTTTTCTAAATATAGCATTTTTTATTAAATACAAAAATATTTTATTTTTGATTTTATATGTGTCAAGTTATAGCCTACAAAATTGTTATGTGCTGTGAATTTTTTTTTTTTTTTTTTTTTTTTTTTTTTTTTTTTTTTTTTTTTTTTTTTTTTTTTTTTTTTTTTTTTTTTTTTTTTTTTTTTTTTCAGTTTGGTATGTCAGTTGATTTTAGTGGCGTGTATAAAACTGTAAAGTGCAAATTTTGACGTTTACGACTCATATTACGCAAAAACTATTAGAGATACACAAATTTCCTAAGAGGAAGATTTAATCACAATTTATGTCTAAAATAAAAAAAGGCATTGAAAACTGATGTGAACCGCATAAAGACAGGAAAAACTAGCGTGTTCACAGACCTGTAGGCTAGCCTCCAAGTATGTGTTTGTACACTCAAGCATTCAGCGCCTGTTCATTGGCTACTCGCTGACACAGTAATACCACATGATTGGGCATGAGTTTAGTTGCTTCTGTATTATTTGCTCAGTGGCCTCAAGGAGATGTCAAACAAGTCATAAAGGCCCAATTGCGAAAGTGAGGTGAACTTAGACAGTAGTTTGAAATTTAGATTGTGCCCCAAAGAAAAGGCGAATTTTTCAAGTACATAGTTGTTGATTTATTAGTCCTTAAGAAGTGTAAAACTGTGCTACACTTAAAAAAATAAATAAATATTGTTTAGTTTGTAGGATATGTTGACCTAGTGCTCAGTTTATCGAGAACGGTGTATGGAAGAAGCCAGACGAGGACGCTTGCTTGTGTTTGAAAGCGGAGGCGGCACCCCGCCCTTCACTGCTCTGCGCGACTGACCCACCGCCTTGGAGAGTTCAGTTATAACCCTTGTCGATCACACTAGTATAACCCACCCCCTTGCTTCCAACCCACTCAGCAGCTCCCGGACATCTCTGTCTCTCTCTGTCTCTTGTTTCTCTGTGGCTGTGTAGAGGTGTTGCTACACCCCCCGCCGTCGGCCGAGCCACCGCCCCGTCGCAGGTTCACGTCTAGCCCTTGTCAGCCACGGGGCGGGGGCTCCGGGCGGCCGCGGGGGTCGCATGTGCATGCGCGCTTGTGTCGTGCCGCAGCATGACAGGCACTCGGCTGTGGCCAGTAGCGTGCGGGAGGATTGTTTTGGAGGAGGGTAAGGGGGCGAGTTCCCAGCCGACGTGACAAGTATCTCCGAGGTCGCCGCCCTTTCATCTGTATAACAACCCCCCCGCACGCTGCTGGCTTGGGAAAATGGGGTCCAGGGAAGAGGGAAAAAAATTAAAATGTGTTGGTGTTGGATTCTTCTGTGAGACTCAAAGGAATGTTGTAATAACCTACGTTTACCGCTATGTCGAGGGCTGTAATAGGCTAGGAACGCGCCTCCTGCCCCGGCTTTTTTTTTTTTTGCGGCATTTCTTGGACGAGGGACTCGCGTGCAAGGATGAAGGCCGCCACGTAGCTGCGGGCGTGCGCGCGCCCAGCCAATCACCGCGCGCCGTGTTTGCATAGCTACACCCGATCCCTGGGTCACAAACACGCACTGCAAACAAGCCCCCACGATCGGATAATACGATCTTCGCGTCGGGCCGGGGGAGGGTACCCGAGAGGGGGTGTTTTAATCTTCCACGGGGATTGTCTCTGGTTCTCGTTCGCCCCCAGCGCCGAGGGAAAACAAAGTAAATAGCATTGTGCCTCGTGTATATTTGTGGTGGGGTTTAAGGTTGGAGGTGATTGTGCTTTCGATCCATGTCGCCCATCTACCATGTGCTTGAACTGATCTGTAGAGAGACTGAAATATGCATACCGATATATGTACATATGTTTCCTCAAGTATCACTCCACGAAAATAAACACAGAGATTGTTATGACACTTTCCATACAACATTCACACCATTGCTTCAGTCTCATACTAACTGTTCACAGTTGTGAGCACCTTCACGTACGTCCTGTCTCACCAAGAGAAATTATAAAAATATTTTAGTTTTACTATGGCCGTAGATACTACATTTTGAAACCGCCTGAAATTAAAAATATAACTACAGCATCAAAAGAGCTTACTCTCGAAGTTAACGTGGTGAGACGAAAAGTCTTTTTGAGACAGACGACCGTCTTAACACAAGTAATTAGGGGTACCAACATGTTTAAAGTATTAAAAAATTGTCACTAGTCACAGAGCCACTGTTTTTCTTGTTGTATTCTATTGATTGTGATTAACGAAGGTGGCAAATTGTAGTTCAGACAAACATAATGCTGTACCATAAGGTGCATTTTGTTTAAAACTCCATGTCAGGACTTTTTATTTACCTACTTTATTTTTGTATCACTGCCCTTCATATTTCAAAATTTGTGCATTTAACTTTAGACTAACTACAAGAATCACATGTCCGACTCTTAAGCGTTTCGTTATGTGTAATACTTCTGCTATAGATATTGTATATGTTTTGAAGAATCATTTCAGGTAACATGAAAAAGAAACATTTTGCTACTGCATATTTTAATAATTGTCTTATTGAAGATTGTGTAGATTAACGTTAAACCTGCTCGTAAATACTTCTGACTTTGACAGTGATTATCCCTTCAGATTTAATTACTTTTTGTATTGTACTTAAGTGTATTTTTCATGTATTCTCTCTGTTTTCTTGCTGACTTCATTTTGAGATATTGACTGCCAACACACCATAAGCTGCTCGTGTGTGTGAGTATGTCACAGTTTCATGTTGTAAGCAGAGATGGGTGTAAACTTACCCTGTAAGTATGTATTGAGAGTATACAGATTGTACTCCATGCTACTTATCAACATAAAACATTAAAAATGTACATGCCGTTTTTATACAGTAAGTCCTACCATAAAGTTGCTTAAAATAAAGTTATTTCACTATAAATTAGTGACATTGTTCACTGTAACATTGCAGTGTCTTGGTATAGGTAGTTAGCGATAAAATTAGCACTTCTGAATCCCAGGTTACTTTTTTTTTCAGCCAATTAGCATTTTTATGTTACTTTTCAATATAAATATATTGCCATGAGTAATAATCGAAGTCCGGTATATATTTTGAACCATACTCAATAGAAATAATTTACTATAATTTTTTTAGAGAAGGTAGTTTTCAAATGTGCTTTATTTATCCTAAACAGCCTATATAAAGTGGTTTTTATGTTATTTAGTCAAATTTACTTTGTGAACTATTTTTCTGAAGAGCCTTTGCCTGAATATCTGTGTAATAAATGATAATGTACTTGCATGTTTTTTATTTGAGTATCAAGACATTACCACTTAACAGAAAATGAAATGTGAAATTTTAGGTTCTAGTTATGAACCTAACCCCTGGATGTAACATTGGTCTTATTTGAAAAGTAACTTATACATATAAAGTTGTTTTTTACAAAGTCTGGTTCTTCTGAAACTTAACATGTTATTGGAGGACTTACTGTATATTGTCACTGTCTAGACATAAGGTACTGGATTTATTAAGTAATTAACTAGTTCAGTCAAAGGGCACCATTTAGATCATGCCCGGCTAAGTCTAGGATTGGGTAGACACCTAGCAACCAATACTACACACACTTTCTCCTCTGTATGTCATGGAGTATGTCATGATTGTGTAACACAAATGCACCTTGACATATTTTGGAATTTTTATTTTGTGTCCATAGGTACACACACAAAATACATGTTACTTGTAACACTCCCCTGCGTGACCGCTACAATGAAAATATTCACTTGCGACAATGGCAATGGAGTGAGTGAGTGAAGAGATTTTGGTCAGTGCTAGGTCTTTAGCATATAGGTCTTTGAGGGGTAACATGATATGAGTATGGAGCGGTGCCGGAATGAAGACGCTAGGAAATGGGAGATCCCCGAGAATACCTGCCGACCAGTGGCATCATCTGGCACGATTACCACATGCAAAAATCCGGGGACTGACCCCATGGGAATTGAACCCGGATAGCCTTGGTGGGAGGCGAGTGATCTGGCCACTTGGCCACCACAGCCCCAGTGGCCATGGGGTTCTGTACAACCCAAGTAAGTTGTTGCAGTTTATTCAGAAGTTACAAAGTCCGCTTTGAAAGAGTCACAGATCATGTAAGCTTCGTGAACCAATTGTCAGAACTTGAAGATAAGTATTAATTTAATTTGTTGTGCTTGACAAATAATGACTTACATTACTAGAGAGAGGCTAGTGCAGGGAAAGACATTACATAAAGTTTGCAGATAATTATGACTCAAACCAGCAGGACAAGGATATCAGTTGCTACAAAGATTAAGTGTTCCAATGGACATGAGTCCAGCCCTCTCAAGAACAGCAAGCACTGCAGTCACACAACTCTGGCTGAGGCTGGAGGTGAACACTAGTGTTGTTTTGCAACGACCCAAAGAATTAAGGAAATTACTATCTAAATATAGTGCTGCCAAAGCCTTTAAATATTCAGAAAAACAGTGTTAGAAATAACGTTTGAATTATTATTGTAAAGATAGCCAATATTAAATGGAAGACAATTGCATGTAGAAAGTCAAAAGTTGCTACCTTGTAAAATAAACTTGACCGTTCACCTTTAATGTACTATTGAAAAGGCCACGTCCAGAATGATTGCTATGCCAGTTTAGTGTTTGTGACGCTTGTTACAAGGCAAAAGGGGAGGCAAAATCATGTAACTGTTTATACTGATTGCTATTTTACATTGGCTGTGGGCATTTCTGCGTGTCCTCCTGTTTAGCACTTAATTGGAAAACACTGAAAGACTGCTGTGCTGTACACTGTACTTGAAATGATGAGGGGAGAGGATATGTTATGCAGCATGCAGGCTTCCATAGTAGATACCAGCTAATGTGAACTAATTGGGGCCATCATGGCTTGTTTGCAGTAACAGATTTTATAATTAGCTGGAATTTTTTCTATAACGCACCAACTACCAGAAAACTTGCTAAAATGAAGACGACATAAGAATTACCTAATATGTGCAAGTTCATGCCTAGTGCTGTACTGTAAATAATGTGTCAAGAGTAACCCTTTAGTCTTGCTTTATTATTATTTGTCATATTAAAATTTTATTTTTTTACTAATTACTACATATTATTTATATTGACCCACTTGTTCAGTTTACCCAGATGTTTGGAATAGCGAAGTTTGGATTATTGGAACTCCACTGAGTTTATAAATTTTAAAAATTGTGAGACATTAAAGAGGTTGCAATCATTTTCCGAAAGACTTTTATGATTATTCTTAGCAGGAACTTAAGAACAGCGTAGACAGTTGCGGTTTAGCATATGACTCAGTTCATTAGATTGTCAGTGTAATTTTCATATATTCAAAGTATAGTTTTTAAGAATCAGCAAAGTAACAAAAAAAAATATTAAATAGGGGTATAATTTCTCCAGTTTTGTACCTGAAGATGCAGTACTTGTACATATCTTGCAGCCTTTTTTTATTTAAAATTTTAAGTGAAAACATAATAATCATTTATCATTATTTTACTAGTGCATACAGAAACATATTTCAATAAAACATTTTCACTCTTATATGAAGTTCTGTGGTTCTGGAGAAAAAAAAAACTGTGGCTCAAATAGAAACTTTTTGTAGCTCAGATTAAAAAATCAGCTGAATTGCTTATCTTTCACCAAACGCTGGTGAATTGTAATCAGCAAAGGATCACAGGTTACCTTTTAAATTTAATGTATATATTTATAGTTACCCTCTAGTCTTAGAGCTTAATATGGTATTGTACATGAACTAAAAAAAGAATACAGAACCAGAAAATAGTACTTTATCGACAGACTTTTTAAACATCAAATTATATAGGTAACTCATGTGAGAAATGGGTGTATCTGTTTGATTTTGAAAATATTAATTATATGTAGCCTGATATGGTTGAAGGTTATCTCTACCCCTAAACCACAAAATAAGAATGATAGTGACATAGGTCTCGAAGAAATGGGCAAATCATTGGGATGTACCTAACACAAAGTGGAATTTGCCATCATTATAATTGTCTTTTTTACTTCATGTTACTGTGTTATACTGAAGGACATTGCCTGTATTCCAAGTCCAAGATACTGCCTTTCTGTTTTAAAATTATTATAGATTGGGTTTGCAAGAGGTATATGGTACCAGCTTTTTACCTTGCATGTGCATGTGTTACATAGGTACTGTACATGTAGTTGTTATTGATAGTTACATGTACTGCAACTGTGTATTGAAAAGCCTCTTATGTATAAGTAACTAATTAAATTTTTTCTGTAGAGTTATTCATGCAATAGCTGTGA
Source organism: Medauroidea extradentata (assembly GCA_003012365.1). Taxonomy (NCBI): domain Eukaryota; kingdom Metazoa; phylum Arthropoda; class Insecta; order Phasmatodea; family Phasmatidae; genus Medauroidea; species Medauroidea extradentata. The sequence continues at coordinate 17,836 of PNEQ01058475.1, read as the reverse complement.
TTTCACATATTTCTTAGTACCATAGCTTGTGACTTTAACAGCACAATCCTGCATAATGTAGATGTTCTTAGCACAAATATGTACTGGATTTTTAAATCCTTTTCAGGTTTAATATAATTTAATTGATTCTTGATTTGTATATTTGGGTTATCTGTATAGTGGCAAGGAATGGTATTTAAGAAATATTTGGCAATTGAGACTTAGATAAATGATGCTAAATTTGTAGTTAATGTTACAAAATTACTTAATTGTATAGTAATTTTATTTTTCATGTTTTCTGTAGCCATTATTTGGGCTGTTGTGATGCAAATATTGTGATAGATTGCATCACAGCCTTAGAACAGGTCTGGATACTTGTCTGAAAACTTGACCCTCTTGCTGACTAATAGTTGATGATATTTGCAGCTGGTGTGCTGCTCTGCAGTATTTTCGGGGTTTAGTATGATGAAGAGAGGCATTATCAATGTTCACTTCTTTGAAAGCCTTCAATAGCAGAAAATGCTGGTTTCAATAATGTTTCTTTCATCATTGACAAACACAAAGAATGGAAATACAGTATATAAAATAGCAAAAGTTTTTGTAACACGTCCATTTTTGACAAAAAAACATGTCTATTTCGTATTTTTACATGCAAAACTCTGACAACTGCAAAACTGCATGTCAGCTGCAACATCATCAACTATCAATCAAAAAAAATTGTTCAAACAAAATACATTAACAAATAGGTGAGTGTCCAGACTTCTTGTACAGGTGTGGATTGCATGTATATGTTGCACTGTTAGTATAGAGAAAGTAGCTTATCAAGCATGGTGTCGATGGTAACATGGGACTGCGCATGAGAAAATAACAATCGTTGCCTGCATGAGAGATGAAATACAAAATGTTTAACATGATAACATTTTACTGGACTGTGTACATTGAACTGTGTTTGGAAAATAATGACAGTGCATATTACGTGGTGTGAAAAGTGATGTTTGTTTGCGAGCACGCAGTCTTAAGGTTCCTCAGACACTGGTCGCTCTGGGTACACCTGAATTTTTCAAAATTTGAAACCACTTCCAGATTTTGTTTATTCTGGTGTCATATAGTATTTAACTTGTACACTTGATTAAAAATTTTTGTAGTATGTGTGAGAAAATTGTTTTAATTTTGCTTGTCAGCGTAGGGCCTAGACAGCTTTATTTTTAGGTACATTGTGGCACTAAATGACAGCTTTATTTCTGTGTCTGTGCTTGTGGAAAACAGTTTAGCTTATGACACCTTTCAATAAATGCATGTCCCAATCCAGACGTCTGTCATGGGCAGTAAAAACATTTGGCTTAGCATTTTATATTTTGCCAGGTACAACGGTACGTCAGTTCCACTTAAAATATTTGTTATTTACACCTGTAGCATATATATTTTTTTCTTCTTCAATTAAAAACTACTATATCATTGGAAGTACATTAAGTTGACATGAGTTCAATCCCAGTTCCGATGTCAGTTTGTTTCACTATGACAATATATAAATCACCGTTGTATATAAAACAAAATTTTTACTATTATTATCACAAGTGGTGTGTTGGTCCAAATGTGAGATGTGATTTTATCAGTTTTCTAAGATGATGCGTATTTTAGAATATGCATTACTTATAACTTAATCATCGTAGTGATTGGAATGTGAAAGTGCTAGTTATAATGAATTTATGGCATATTTTATTCTGATAGGCTCGAAAAGTCTCCACACCTGTGCCTTAAATTCTTCTCGACTGTAAGTCTGAGGTGTAGCATTTACAAGCATTTATCTTGCGCACGCGGCTACAGAGCGTAGGGACGTGCTGGGTGCGGCCAGTGTCTGGTGCCTGAGCAGTGTGTCAGGTAGAGTGCGTGCTGGTGGTGCTCGCCAACATGACCTCTCGTCTAACTGTGGCTGCCCATGGTCTGTGCCCCTTTTGTTGTTGCGGCCGGTGGATGGTCGGCCCAGGGCCAGGAGATCCCCATCTACATCTGGTACGACAGCTATCCTACCCACAGCGGGGAGGGCTACGAGGGACGCGTGTCCCGCGTGTCACCCAACTCTCCATATGGGCTCGCCTCCCTTAACCTGACCAACATACGGGAGAGCGACCAGGGCTGGTACGAGTGCAAGGTGGTGTTCCTCAACCGCTCGCCCAACCAGCACAAGAATGGCACTTGGTTCCACTTAGATGTCCACGGTAAGAAAATTTGAGCGTGATCATTGATTTGGCTGGTGAAACAAAATTCATCAGTGGCAGTGAGCATTCTTTATTTTAAGTACAGTAAGCTCTTGATTGCATTGTTTTTGTGGCTATTAAGATTACATTTTGCAACCATATTCACTGCATTTTGGGATAATGAAATTAGGCTATCAAAATTACAAAGTTGTTCTGGGTAACACCCTTCATATAGTAGATGGAAGATTCACCAAACATTCAAGTAGCTTGGTTATTTTGAGAATCATTAGTTTCATTAGTTTGCATAATCTATCACACAAAAGAATACAAGCTTTAAACAGTTTTGTTGGCAGTCTTGTATAACATATGTTTCCATTCAAGCAGCAGGTTTTTACACAACCACACTCAGCTGACTGTCATAATGACCAGTATATCACAAGCAAATATTTTTTAATATAAAAAAGTTAATATAGATTGGAGACTTTCATGGCTATCATCAATACAGTCTTGAATTATAGGTTTGTGATACTTGTAATGTGACAGGAGAATGGCTGCTGCAACAACTATCGAAACATATTCTAGGATGAAAGACATGACACACCTAGAACCCAAAAGTCAAGATTGCATGATAAAAGTTGTTGACATGACAGTCTTCAGATCTTTCGAGCTCTTGAATTCATATGTGAGACAGACTATAGCATAGAAGTAAGAATATGAAACTATAATTTTACGTGTGCAATTCTGGTATTAGTCATGCACAGCATGTTTTGTCTGCGCATGTGGCGTAGCTCCCCCTCGCTTCAGTATCACTCCAGAGGACATTGTGTACGTAAACCTGGGAGATGCCATCATCCTAAACTGCCAGGCAGAGGGCACTCCAACACCCGAGATCCTCTGGTACAAGGATGCCAATCCCGTGGAGCCATCTGCAACCATTGGCATCTTTAACGATGGCACGGAGCTGCGCATCTCCAACATCCGCCACGAGGACATCGGCGACTACACATGTATTGCGCGCAACGGCGAGGGTCAGATCAGCCACACCGCCCGGGTGATCATTGCTGGTCAGTCTTCCCACTACATTTCTAAAACTAAGCAAGTTCGATAATGACAATCGTACAGCATTTAGTAGATTCCAACACAATTCATAATGCTGTTCACATTTTCTTAAGAAGCTAGTTGCTGAATGTGTACAAAATTCATCTTACGACTAGACTTCCATGACTAGTCAATCAGTCCTGACAAGATGATTGACAATGGAGTTTGATAATCAAAACTGCACACAAATAGGAGTTGTTTAAAATTTAAATTGCTGTTAGAATAATTTTGTTGACTTGGAAATTTTTCATTTTACGTGGTCTTTGTGGCGGCCTATTATATTTGTATTAATTGTTACGTAAAAACATTGTATACAGTTTTTGGTGGTGCAGGGTCACAACGCTCTAAATGTACAACTTCGTTGTAAGCTTGGCTTAAGTGGTGCATTTGAGTCTAGCTGAAACAAATAGGATGAAGTTCTATTATTATTTAGCTACAAGAATAATACTGTATAAAGTTTTCAATGTTTTTAACGCTGCAGTTTCTACCCACTGTAATTGTATCTCGATGCCTTGGGGTAACACATTTTGATTACATTTTATCAACTAGATATAGACTTACTTACCTTGACATGTATGAATTTATGCATTCAAAATTTTAGAAATTATTGTCTTATAGCTTTAATGATTGTACTTATTATCAGAATATGTACGTATAAAAAGAATCCAACTATGTTTTTTTTAACTTATTTGTTTTGGGTTAATTAATTTTAATTATGCAGAGACAGTGTAAATCACTTAAAAGATGTAATTGTTATCAGAATAGTTAATATTTTGTAAACAAAGAGAAAGGTGGGTAAAAGGCTGCTAGGCTACTAATTACAATAACAGTTAGATAGAGATGTATTAGTACTTGTAGATGAGTGAACACAAGACACAGATAAATGATGCATATTATAGAGTGGTTGTGTGGTCGCGACATTTCGCCGGCAAGCCAGCTTCCTTGGGGTCAGTGTAACACCATTCGCCACCCAACAGTCTGTAGTAAAAAAGTCTTGTGATATATTCTAAATAATAAATTTCCACATTAAACTTTATTAATATTTACTTGCAGTTGAAATATAGAAAATAAAATTTGTTGTGAAAGTGTTATAAGTCGCCCGATATGTCCCAAGTCACCTCGTTTTATAGCATTGCTTGTGAATTGACTGATTTGAGTTCTTCAGAAAATATCCTGATTGTGCTGTTTATTGTTGATTCACTTTCTGTATATGTTTGGCAAAGAATGATCTCAAAACAGATGTCTGCTTTGGGAGACAGCTCAAGGAAACAGCTATAGCAAAACAAAGCTATGTGGCTAATGGACAACTATTATCCATGGGGTTGGTCAATTTCAGTGCTGAACACAAACCAGACAGATGCTTTAAGTTAATGTGGAGTCATGTGTAAATAAAGCAGCACTTACGCAACATAAGACAACTGTCATGCAAACTCTATGCCAAGATTGTCTCTGTGTTCAACATTTCTCACTAGCGCACTATTTTTTCATGTATAGTGGAGACCCGTTAATCCCATCTAATTAGGACTAAGACTTGTTCAGATTGCCAGATTTTTAGTTTAGTAGAAATTATTCCTGTAATTGACAAGCAGAAAACTTGCCAGAGTCAGGAAGGCATAAGAATTAATATCAGCAAGTTAAAACGTATTTCTGTACTGTAAATACTGTCATAGGTCAACTACCTACAGCACTTCATCACTACAATATTATACTGTAAAAATTTACTAAAATTTTAATACCGTACTATGTGTAATTTTTCCTCATTCGTATGTTTAGATTATCTGGATGTTCGTATTAGTGAGGTTCAGAACAGTAGAACCTGACTGTTTGTTCGCAATTTGTAAGAGGTGTTAGAGAAATGAAATTGCAGTGTAGGTGGTGATTGGAATATGTGTTTGGTACAAAGGTGGAGCGGTAATAATGGTGCCGCCGACGAACCAGACCAAGCTGGAAGGGGAAAAGGTGCAGTTCTCCTGCGAGGCCAAGGCCCTGCCGGGGAACGTCACCGTCAAGTGGTACCGCGAGGGAGTGCCGGTGAAGGAAGTGCCTGCCCTAGAGACGAGGGTCACTATTCGCAGAGACGGCTCGCTCATAGTCAACCCAGTGAGTGCGGACGACTCCGGGCAGTACGTGTGTGAAGTGACCAACGGCATAGGGGACCCCCAGTCTGCTTCTGCCTTCCTCAATGTTGAGTGTAAGTAGTCAGTTTGCCATATTGCAGTGTAAGGATAATTTTTAGTTATCATTGATTTGCTGAAGGCTTAAGGAATTTGTTTGCAGCTGATATGTACATTCAAAGCTTTGGAACACAGTGGCTATAAGGCATATACTTGCACACTTATCTTTTTGCTTATTTCATCTACTCTCTGGGTGCTTTGTTAGTTTAGCTTCTTCCCTACAGTGACCCACCTAAACATGAATTTTAGTAATGTTTCTGTATTTTATTGCTTAATAATAAAGGAAAAAGAAGGATGAGCCCTAAAAATGACTGTCAGGTTTTTCTGTAAAACTGACAATACTCACTGCCCTTGCAAATTCACCTGGTAATACTCGCAAACACATGCAATATTCCTAGATGTCGAGTTAACCCTACATAATGTCAGCATTCACACCTCTGTGCATACCAAGCCCACCAATAACGTGCAGTACCTCCATTTCGACAGCTACCACCAACAACAAGTCAAGAAATCACTACCATTTAGTGTCACCACCAGAGTCAAATGCATATGCTCCACTCGTAGTTATCTCAAAAAACAGTGCGAAAAAATAGACAAAGCCTTCATTGACAGGGGTTAGTTACCCTGATAACCTAGTTCACAACCAAATCTGACATGTCAATCCCACAAATACAGATATACTTCTGATTATCCCATATCGTGACAACACCAACAAACTGAAAACTATTCTAAAATCCAGCCACAAAATCCTTGTCTCTGCACCACAAACTAAAAACCTGCTCTCTAAGCCTCCCAGGCTAATCTTCAGACGCCCACCAAATCTCTGCCAACCACATCCAACAACACCACTATGACCCCTAGAGGATTCCACCCCTGCAATAAACCCAACTGTGGTTCGTGCACCATTCATCAACCCTCCACTTCTTTCAACTTACCAGTCACACATATCCCATATTGGGCAGCTATAACTGTGCAACAGAAAACCTCATATACCAGCTACAGTGCAAACACTGCAATGCAGAATACATAGGTGTCACCACCAACACACTCCAACAAACAGTGAATGAGCATAGAGCAGACATAACACAAGCCATAACCGGTAAAATAGACCTACTTGACAAACCAGTTGCAGCACATGCTGCATCACATAAACAAAACTTTAACTCCTGCTTCAGCACCAAAGTGGCAAAAGCCAGGGACGTAGCCAAGGGGAGGGTCCATGGGGTCCAGACCCCCCCTTCCGTCCAAACAAAAATAAATAAAATGTAAAAAAAAATTGAGAATAAGTGTTTATAAAATATGACAAAAATATTGGTTTTACCTGAGGAAATATATAGAAACCTAGGTCAATATGACTGTCAGTTTATTCAACAAACCCTAAAACATTGTAAACTTTCTTGGAAAAACAGTAAAAAAAGACAACAGAGACAAACCTGTAAGCTGCATGCGCACTTTTTTATACAATGGATCACGTCGCTACTGTTCCAAGCGCTAGACCGGCAGCATAGAATACAGGCAATGTGCGCGGGGTGAGTACTGTGTAGGGGTGGAGTAAGAAGAGGGAATAAAAAATGAGAATAAAAAACACTTTTAGTGTTGGCAACATGAAAAATCTGTTAATCCATTATACAATATTTCACAGTAGTTATGTTGTTTCAATTGTTAATTCTTTAACAAAAACAATGGCGGAAATGTATTATACTATAGTATGGTTACTTCTGCTCATTATTAATTAAATAAAACAACTGTCTCCTCCACAAACGAGACATTAATGCTTCTGAGAAATGTATTTTTAGAAACGTGGGTCAAGTGGGCACGCGTATTAACAGTCGTAGCAAAGATTTAATCCATTAGTAGTGGTTTACTCTAATCCTCTTTGTTCTATGGGTTTACTAGACATTGCACGGCGTACTCTCCTTCCTTCGCAACATGGATAAGTTTGTGGGAAAAAAAAAAAGGAAAACAGAACCGTTTAATATTGATTCAGTGATGGTAAATGTCAAGACTAGTTGTTGTTATAACAAATATCTGATGTTGTAATAATCAGGGGCGTAGCCAGGGTTTCTTTTAATTTATTATTGATTGCTAAACATTCGCAACAGCTAGATGAGTGTATATGTGACTATGCATTTTTTTTATTTCGGGGGTGTTTGGACACCCACACCACTCCCCTGGTTACGCCCCTAGCTGTGTTGATTAGGGACAGTGACAAGTTTTGAAAAATAAATTTAATAGAAACTTCTACTAAATTCATACGTGAAAATAATTGCAATCAAAATTGAAACACTTACTGTCTATAAAATCATATTGTCTGTCCAGTCTTCCTATGTTTGAGTTTTTTGTGTTATGTATGTATATTTTTTGGCATAGAATGGGAAAAAAGTGATTTTACTGTAAATCTGTTTCGCTAACAATATCGAAACGTGAATATATTGTGTGTTATTAATATTGGCATTATGTTCTTGCAAAAATGAGTAACAATGTGAATGCATGCTTTTCAGCAAATTTTAAGTTGTGTTTTTGTTTGGAAAGTGCTAAGGGTGATACTTTAGATACATAAAAAACATTTGACGTATGTGGTGCTAATTTTGTGGTAGCTGAAAATAATAATTTGTGTCGAGAACAAGGAACTAACACTGATAAGTATAACACTGTTGTGTACACATTAAGGTTGCATGTGTTAAAGTAATACTAATGGTTATGTTAATATTTTTCACAAAGAAAAGAATAGCCTCATTGTTGCTCTTGTATAAATTATTTTTCTTATAAATGTACCTAGTTTATGAATTGTTTGAATCTATAGGCTTTTTATGAAGCTTAATATAATGGAATTTCTAACTGAAGACTGAATTTAGCTGTGAATTCCAAAAGTGTCTTTTTCTTGAAATATGGCGGTCTTTGTAAAATTAATATGTTTGGCAATTTTAGTCATTTAAACATTTCAATATTTCTATCAAGAAAACTGCTAAAATAGCCCCATTTTACACCTTGAAATACAAATTTTCCCGGGGGAGGGCCCCCGGACCCCCCCCCCTCTGAAGGAGGGGGGATGGATGATGTTGAACCCTCCCCCTCCCCAAACTGAAATCCTGACTACGTCCCTGCAAAAGCCCTGCCACCCTCAAACAATAGCTCAGAATTAAGGTGCTGGGAACTGGTCCACCAATACATAACCGCAGCTCGATAACCCCCAGCTCTCAACATCAGATAATCACAATCATAGCCCCAGAAATACCCTACAAGCCCTCATCTTTTCAATTTAAAGTATTCAGAATCACCCTAGTTCGTTCCCTGGCCACTAGTGCAATCAACCATGCTTCTGCCGCCATCATTACTCAGTGTGCCTGAACTCGTAACTGAACTCACTCTACATAGGACTTGTCCCGGTATCCAGTTAACTTTCTCTGCTCGCAAACTACGCACCCAAACATGCTCTCCGCTCACAAAGTGCCGAGGTTGTTTCCCCAGCTGTTTGGTAACCTGCTTCGCTTGCATTGTAAAGTTGAGCGATGGCTTCAAAAGACTCAGCCGTGTCCAAAGTTGTCGTGACAAGAAAAGTTCTGCTGCTGTAGATCCTGTCGTCGATGAAGGAATGTTCCGGTATGCAAAAATATAATTGTTCAACTGATGCTGTAAAGACCCTCCCTGTACCTTGGGTACACATATTTTTCAACAGCCCCTTTTTGACCTCCTGCACCACCCTCTCAGCCATTCTGTTAGACTGTGGGTGATATGGAGGAATCAAGGTATGACGAATACCATTCTTCCTCAAAAACAACCTGAATTCTTCAGACGTTAATTGGGACCCATTATCTGAAACCAGCAGTTCCGGAAGGCCATAGGAGCCAAATAGAGTTCTGAGTTTCGCTACTGTCACCTCTGCCGTAGTTGAATGCATAAGAAAAACCTCAACCCATTTTGAGTGGGCATCCACAACAATTAGCAAATCACGACCTCTCACTGATGCGAAATCGACATGTACGCCTTGCTATTTCTGTGTAGACCATGGCCACTGTTGCAATGGAATTTATACAGTGGCAGCCTGTACACTCTGGCAGCAGTGGCAAGACCTTACCATCTCTTCTATCTGGCTGTCCAGGCCGGGCCACCAAATGTGACTCCGTGCTAACATTTTCATCCATGTTCCCCCGGATGTTCCTCATGTAACAGAGCTAAGACAATATTCTGTAAGGATGCTGGAATGACAACCCGGCGGCCCCAAAGGACACAATCGCCATCCACTGCTTGCTCAATATCTGCAGGCAGCAAGGGCCTATCCATAATAGGTGCAAAATATTTTATTGTCTCAGTGAACCTGGACACTGGTGACAATTAAATTCCTCAGACTAAAGGTTGGTTGTCAGCCACTGGCAGCCGTGATAGGGCATCAACATGGGGGAATTTCTGCACCAGGTCTGTATTGAATTTCATAGTCATAAGCAGCCAATATTGCAGCCCATCGTTGTAGTCTTGCGGCTGCCATTGGTTGTACACCCCGTTGCTCACCAAAAATGGATGTGAGTGGTTTATGGTCAGTCTCCAGAATGAACTTGCGACCATAAATGTAATTATGAAATTTCTTATCCCATGGATTATGGCCAAGGCTTCACAATCTAACTGAGAATAGTTCTTCTCTGCTGCACTTAGTGTCTTTGATACAAATTGAATGGAACAGTCCCTATCATCTCCAAGGTGTGACAGAACTGCTCCCTTTCCCATTGGGGATGCATTACAAGTCAGTACCAGTGGCCTGGCTGGATCAAAGTGTACGAGTAGACTACACTGACCAAATCAGCCCTTACTCTCTTGGAAGAGTCTACTCTTGTCTGTACCCCATTCCCAAGGCACATTTTACTTCAACAACTCGTAAAATGCACTAAGTTTGCTAGACAGCTGGGAAATAAACCGTCCATAGTAGTTCAACAAGCCACAATAAGCCCATAGTTCATCCTTGTTGGCTGGTTCCGGTACATCCTTGATCGCACTCAACAATCTGTCTGAAGGTCTCATTCCTGCGCTATCAATCACACGCCCTAAGTAAGTGACTTGTGACTCCAGAAACCTGCATTTTGACACTTTAATCATAATATTGTGCTGCATGAATCGAGCTCAACACCATGTCTAACCTTTCCCATGCCAGCTCAAAAATGGGCCCATCCACTAAAACATCATCCAAGTAGGCTACCACTCCTGGAATACCATTGACAATTTGTTCCAACACTGACAACCCAACCTGCAGTCTTTTAAATCTGTATAACCCTTTTTGTGTGTTAATGGTTAACAGATGTTGTGACTCCTCTGATACTTCCAACTGTTGGTAAGCAGATGATAAATCTATAACTGAAAAACACACACACCCTGCTAGTGAGGCAAAGATACCTTCTGGTTTAGGAAGAGGATAGTAGTCTTTGTCTAGTACACTGTTTAGGGTAATCTTGTAGTCCACACATAACCTCAACCCTCCATTAGCCTTTTCAACTAACACCAATGGTGTCGCCCAGTCACTTCTTGTCACTGGATAGATTATACCATCCTTAACCCATTTATCTAACTCCTGATCTATTTGTTCCCGTAATGCATACGGCACTGAGCGCGCTTTACAAAATTTGGGTGTAACATTAGGCTTCAAATGTAAGGTTGCAGTGTAACCCTTAATTGTCCCTACTCTTGGCTTCAACACTTCAGCACACTTGCTTTTCAATTGGCTCACTACCTCTGCTGTTGTGATGGGCAAGTTTGCATTGACCTGAAAAATGGAGTGCCAATCCAACTTCAATTGTTCCAGTCAGTCACGTCCCATCAATGCTGGCATATCTTCACTCAGTTGCTTAACCACCAATAAGGGCAACTTCACTGATTGGTTATTGTGAGTCACTTTAACCATGTCCTGACCTAACACTGGTAGGCCCTGACCACCATACGTATTCAACTGAATTGATACTGGTTTGCAGTCTAAGTGGGGTAACTACTGTTGGTAAATTTTCTCAGGTAACACACTAACAGCCGCACCTGTATCTAGTTCCATTTCAATCGGCCAGCCTTCAATGTTCAACTGCACCTTATAGCATGCAGGCCTATTGCCCACTTTCAAAGTGTAGATAGAAAATGTAGGGTACTCACTGCTCCGCGCCTCCATTCCCCTGAACTCCTTACTCAACTGTACTACCTCCTCTGATGTTACCTGATGCACTTTCCTGGGGGCGGATGCAGGCTAATCCTTCGTTAAACACTACCGTGCCAAGTGGCCCTTGCGGGAACAAGTATAGCTTGTAATTTCCTCGAAAGGACAATTGTCTGCTGCATGAGACCCCCTGCCGCAATGTAAGCACCGCAACTGATGTACGTTTCCAGACACAGGTCGTCTATTGGAAAAGGTTACTCTTGCGACTTCATTGGTTGTCTTGTGGCCAAATTCCCAGGCATTTTTCTGTACGTATGCTTGTTCCAACCTTACTGCCAGTTCATAGGCATCTTCAAATGACAGATCTTCCGATAGCAATCGCTGGCGCACACGCTCATCGGCAATTCCAACCACTAGTTTGTCCCTCAAAGCCTCACTCAGAAATGTGCCAAATTCACACAACATTGCAAGATGTTTTATTGCCACTACGAATTTGGCTGTCTTTTCCCCAGTTTTCTGCACTCTACTGTAAAAAGCGTAACACTCTGCCACCACAATTTTACGCGGAGTATAGTGCTCAATTAAAACTTTCACCAAATCGTCATATGACCTTGAGACCACACTGTCCGGAGATACTAGATCACTGAGCACCGCTAGCACCCTTTGTCCAATAACGGTAATAAGCACGAACACTTTACTCTCGCCTTTTATTTGATTCTCCTTGAAATAACGCTTAAGCCGAAGCACATACGACGGCACCGCCTCATCCTGCAGGCAAAATTCCCTCACTCTACCTATCACTGCCATTTCTTGCTTCCCAGCAGTCGGCTAATCAACAACTAATTAACACTACTCATTTAAGCTATATCCAATCCTCGTCGCCAGTGTAATAACGTGACATACAAGAGCATTGTTTTGGCAGATCACCATTTATTATCTTACCGTCATGACTCACTTAACAACAAAAACAGTGCTACAACCACATTATCTTAGACAACTTACTTCCTAAATACAACACATTTCCCTATGGCTACCGCACTCTTGTTCGCTCCCTGGCCACTGGGGCAACCAACCATGCTTCCACCGCCGTCATTACTCAGTGTGCCTGAACTCGTCGCCTGATGATGCTGGCCAAGTCAGCTAAATGCAGCGAATTGTGCAACAATGTGTTCATCCCTTCGTATATGTGTCACTATCAACAAGTACCAGCCTGTGAGCACCTCAACCTTCTGTCTATTTATTTAATTGGTTGACAGACCAATGTGTTTTATTTTATATACATCATTGCTAAGTTGCGAAAAACCCATAGTGATGTTTCTGTGACTCAACATTTCCTAGCAATGTCATACATCCAACCAAACACTTGAGTTTAAAACACACCCCTACTGCAAGAATCTTTTGAATATGACATCTAAAACAGACTGAAAATGCCCATTTGAGCTATTTACACTCTTCTAGAATACACACAAGAAACGGAAATGGAAAATAGAAACTTGTCAATGGGCATATAACAATTCTTAAATGCTGTTCACAAACACACTGAGTAGGCACATGGAGTGGGTTTTTAACAAGCCTGTTTTCATGTTGTACAAACTGTTTTAAATTTTCTTTTACAGTCACTATACAATACTTGTGAAGTTTCAATATCAAGCAATTTGTCGCTTCTCTGCCATCGCATAGCTGTACTGTATTTAGCTTTAACTGACCTATTATGTAATTTCTTAGTAATTTGTAGAAATATTAGACTAATAAGGAATGTGAAAACAGTAAAAGATAGGTTAGTAAATAAGTTAAATTATAATATTCTTTGTTTTGTGCTGTGATCATTCGTAACTGTATATGCCATTTGGTACAGACCCAGCGAAGGTGACGTTCACCCCTACGGTGCAATACCTACCATTCCGGCTGGCCGGTGTGGTGCAGTGTTTCATCAAAGCGAACCCTCCCCTGCAATATGTGACCTGGACCAAGGACAAGCGGCTGCTGGAGCCGTACCAGACCAAGGACATTGTCATCATGAACAATGGCTCCCTGCTCTTCACCAGGGTATTTTACATCACACACACTTAAACTCTGGACTTGATTCCTGGTCCGGGCATTCTGATTTCTATTTTCCAAGGTTTCTCTAAACAACTCCAGGTGAATGCTTTAATGGTTCCATACTACTAGTTATAGCCAATTCCTTTCCCATTTCCTCTCTCTCTCTTTGCAATTGGTTCCATGTTAAGAGTGTAATGTGATAAACAGTGTTAAATGTACACATTTTTGAAAGTTGTTATCGAAAAACTATAAAGTAGTCCTAGATAATGATGTTAGCCAACTTTATGAGCCTACACTTACCCAGAATGATGAGTTTGTTATGTGTAATTTGTTGTGTCATTATGAAATGAACGAGATTTCAGTGTCAGCGATTTTTTCAGAAATACATTTCTAAAAAAAATTTTGCTCAGTAAGATTCTAAAACCTATTATGTAAGGTTGCTGTTTTCTGATTTTTCTAAATTGTCTTCGAGAAACCTACAATTATAAACTGATGCTTCTAACACTGAATTATGTCCACTTAAGTAACATTGCTACGGATGAGACATTAATATGTATCAGTTACCTAGCTACTTAACATGCACAATGCTCCAGTATTGATGAAAATTCTGTCATGTAGTAGGTTAGTATTACTAAAATAGTTTACTCTGTTTTGAGCTGTGTGTACTTCACATGCCTGTGTGGTGTGGCAGGTGAATGAGAACCACCAAGGGAAGTACACGTGCACGCCATACAACGCCCAGGGCACGCAAGGCTCATCCGGGGCTATGGAGGTGCTGGTACGCAAGCCACCAGTGTTTACCATTGAGCCGGAGAGCCTGTACCAGCGCAAGGTGGGCGAGACGGTCGAGATGCACTGCGACGCCCAGGAGGCTGAAGGCACCCAGAAACCCAACATACAGTGGCAGCGGGTATGTACTGTCCTTGTTTGCTGGTGAGACAATGCAGCTAAGGAATACACCAGAAACTGACAGGACTGTTTAACTTTATGTAACATAACATGTTATGTGTGTATTCATGGCTAAATGTAAAAAAAAAGAGCATGCCTTAATTTCACAGTGTAAAATGTGTAAATAAATAAAATCTAAACCTTCTTTTTTACTGCACGGTGTTTGTAAAATTATATTTTGGTCACGTTCTATACATAGTGTTGTGTCTGATGTTGGCAGAGGGATGGCTCCCCTCTGCAGAGAAACCGTGTCCGTGTGAACGGCGGCAACATCACGATAGAAGGCCTGCGTCGTACGGACTTTGGTTTCTACCAGTGCGTCGCGTCCAACGAGGTGGCGACGATTGTGACAGCGACGCAGCTGGTGGTGGAGGGGACCCAGCCCCACGCGCCATACAATGTGACCGGCAATGCTACCGAATCAGCGGTCACTCTCAGCTGGCTGCCGGGCTACAGCGGTGGCCCTGACTATAAGCAGGACTACACCATATGGTGAGCAAAACACACCTCCCATATTACCTTCAGACTCGAATAATACTTATAGTCTATCTCATGAAAGAATTCCACATTTTGACAGTTCACTTCTGAGAAGTGAGGTCTGTAAACAGGATTGTGCAGACTGTGCTTTTCCAGGAAGCCAGGTAGGTTTAAAGCTCCAAACAATGGAACAGCCAAAAAAATTTCTCAGAAGAGAAATGTCAAAATATGGAATTCTTTCATGAGACAGACTGTACCAAGGATACATTGAATTTCGTTTCCCACTGTGCACATGACTTTCTGCTTATAAACACTTTTTTTTTTCACTGATCTCCTGAAAAATGATGTACCAGGGTTATACAGTACTTCTTGGTGAACTGCACAAAGTACCCAGTACTTTTATGATCACAGATATATTTATAGTTGGCCTATCTGTATGTTATATTTATTTCTGATGATTTTTTAATATTAACTGTTTGTTTATTTTCATCAAAATAAGTTGGTCCTGATGTTTGGGGAATGTAAAATTAAATATGTTTTTTTTATATACAGGAGTTTCTTCTTCTTGTCTTAAAAGCTTTCATATGTAAGATAACTGCTCATTTCAGTTTGTTCTAGAAATGTTGCCAAAGATGTTTACAAGTTCGTTATTTTTTGTTACTGTCTTAGTCTATTGATATTTCTGAAAGATTTTCAGTGCTTACTTCTGGGAAAGAGCAGCTACCTACTTTTTCTTAAATGCCGCCAAGGTAGAATCATAATACAGTTTTAGGTATTTGGGATATCCTCTCATTTAGTTACCAGAGACCTTCAGGATGATCTGTTAATATTCTCTAATGAAAACTGAATAGGAGGAGTGTTGTTATTTACTGTGCATTTGTTTCATGTGATTGTATTTATTGTACAGTGCACTGTGTGTCTGTATTCTCTAAGGAGGCCACGATGGCTGAATGATCAGACAGATTTTTGCATGTGGGAATTGTGCCGGACAATGCCGCTGGTGGGGATCTCTCATTTCCCCTGCTTGCTCATTCTGGTGCAGTTCCATACTCACCTCATGTCACCCCCACCAGTGCTAAAGACCTCAATGTTAAGCACTGACCAAATTCCCTCACTCTCACTCTGTAACCTTTAGAATCTTATAGATACTGATGTAGAGAACTGTGTACCGGGCACTCTTGAGACGTGAAACAATTGACTGGAAATGCATGTACTAAATGCCACAAGGCCTTGAACCAGTACAGTATATGTGAAAAATTTGTGTGTAAACTGTCCTTGGTTTTCATAACAAACAACTGATTATCATGTTGACAGTTGATGGGCTGGCATACAACACAATTCAAACTCTCGTATCATTCTACACTTGCACTATGTACAATTTGTGCCTTGTTCACAAAGGTGGAAATAAAACTGCTTTTTCAACCTAATGTTTCCTATTTCAAAATACTTACTGGCACAGTCTACAGTTATTTTCATCCACACGTTTTTATTTTTATATTTGTACCAGATTTTTTTGTTATTTTAGGTGAAAATTGTTACTAAACTTTGCTCTTATGAAATCTCTTTATCTCTCATAGTTTTGTGCAATGGCTTGTAGATCTCAAAATTCACAGTGAATAACAATGTTGTCTGTTACAAGCTCTCTTACATAAAAAAAAAAAAAAAAAAAAAAAAAAAAAAAAAATGTGTGTGTGCATGTATGTATGTATGTATATGTGTGTGTATGTGTGTGTGTGTATATATATATATAATATATATGTATATATATATATATTTTTTTTTTTAACTGTTGATTTTTTTTAATTTTATTTTAAATTTCAGCATTTTTATTGAAATACAACAAATATTTTAATTTTTGTTTTAACATAAATGAACTTGTAGCATGCAACATTGTCATTCACTGTGAATTTTTTCAGTTTCGTATGTCAGTTGGTTTTAGTGTTGTGATGAAAACCCTAACATACAAATTTTAATATTTATGAGCCAGTACGCAAAAACTAGAAGAGGTAAATAATTAACACTTTCATAAGAGAAAAATTTTGTCACAGTTTTTGTTTAATATTGTTGGGAAGTAAATTAAGTATTGGTAACATTTCATGTATTGAAGTTGCAGGCCCTGTTTCATGCTACTTCTTGTCAGAGGAACCAAAACACTGTTCTATTTTGTATGTATGTTCACGATGGTGAGTAGTGGTCGGCGCTAGTCCGAAGGGAAGCAAATTAAATCAGTTACGAACAAAGCAGAGTTTTTTAATTAGTACCGTCCAACATGGGTTATGGGCCCAGGACGCCGGGCGCCGTACCGTACGTAATAAGATAAATGTTACCGATGCACGTACGCAAATATTTTGAAACGAAACTTTTGCTTCACCGCGTCTGAGCAGCATGGCGGCAAGCACGTTGAACTTTGTTGAGAAACTCAAAGGGCGAAAAAATTATTGTTCCTGGAAATTCCAAGTGAAAGCCCTGTTGCAATTGGACGATCAATGGGACGTCGTAGAATGTGGTATCAAAGATGAAAGCGATAAGCGTAAGGACGGGAAAGCCCTCGCGAAGATTTCACTGCTTGTAGAAAAGGACATTATTCACCATATTGAAAAATGCCGCACATCAAAAGAAGCTTGGACAACGATTCAAACCTTGTTCGAAGATTCGGGGCTAACACGCAGGGTAGGATTACTCAGACAACTAATCCTCACCCGTCTAGATAACTGCCATTCTATGGAAGGATATGTTAACGAAATCATATCCACATCGCAACGCCTCCGTGATATAAAGTTTGACATCACAGATGAATGGGTCGG
>PNEQ01058474.1:73796-129734 GCA_003012365.1 Medauroidea extradentata | reverse complement strand
ACTCTCTGGAAGCATAAAAAAAAAACGTCGTCACCGCACAAAACGTTTTCGTCTCCTGTAGTTGGCTCAATATACTTCTACCGAACGTTACTATTAGTAGACATAATATGAATATCCAGATTTCCACATTTCTGGAGCGAGCCAAAAAAGAATCTTCATACTTCAACCAATGTCAAGAACGTTCCTAATTTCCATAAAAATTTTTAATCCTTCCTCCAACTACTCGACTCTCCTTTGTCACTCCTGCTAGGCACACCTGCCGTAACCCTCCTAACAGACAACCTCAATGTAAATCGATACTATCTCTGGTCACGTCCATGATCTATGTACAAAAATTATAAAATATCACAAAATTAAAGGCGGGCCATGGAAGCTCTGGTGCAAAGTGCAAAGAACAAACACTCATTTAATACATAGATTATACTAAATAAACAAAAATAATTTATAACATGAATACTTTAAGCCAAAGACATCACCGCTGTATGCCTTGGAAGCAAGCATATCAACAAAACAATGAAAATTTACTAAAGCCTTTAACATAGCAAACGCTATGTTACATTAGGGACCCTGTTTTTTCGCGAAAAGAATTTTGCCTTACGTACACATCTTCTGTTTTGCTTCATGGTTATTGGCAGCGTGTCTTTGTGAAGAGCCGTATCTCATTTGACAGAGCCAATTACAATAACGTCTCTGCAGCACAACACGTCTGTGATTTGCCGGTAGAATCTCAAGGCTCGTGACAGTTAAAATATCCAATCACTGACCGTGAAGCAGAACTGCAGATGTGCACGTAAGGCCCGGAAACAAAGTGAGACAAAATTCTTTTCGCGAAAACAAGGGTCCCTAAGGATTATAGATGGCTCACGATAAAGTCAGCCTTTCCCATCTGTTATAGAATAATGATTTTAAAAATATTATTTAGTGTGGCCTTAGACTTAAACTTTCGAGAACGGTACAATTCATACACTATAATTAGAGATGATGGTATATCGCGAAAATGTTTTGTGCCAACATAGCCTTGAAAACACTGACACAACGTAGCTGTCTATAGACCAATAACATGCATTAAATATTAAAATAGCGGCATTCTTATTGGCTCAGTCAAATAGGGCAGTAGCTCCACGTACAAGGAAAAGCCAGTAATCTTTTGATAAGTTGAACGTATGTTGAAGCCTAGCAAATAGTCAAGTTTTCCCGCGATAAACCATCATCTCTAACTATAATGATTGCATAGGTTGCTTTCTTAACATTAAAAAGTGACAGGAAGCTATAAATTATCTGAAAGAAAAAATGAACTAGAATTTCAAAAGTGCTCTCTTTATTGTGAACCGCCTATAAATTTTAATTGATATGTTCTGCGCGGTAAGTTCAACAGTTTAGAAACGTAACTGTTACAGAAATGTAACTGAAAATATTACATTTAGTTCTGTGCAATTATGTAGGAGAATAACTGCGAAGTACTAAAGGTACAATTTTCTGTGCCATTTGTCAAATCTTGCATTTATAAAAGGTCGAACATAACCCACGACACATACAGAAGTGATTCAGTAGCTGTCAAACCTATATTTGTTTTAAATTCGACTTTTGTGTTTATCGCTGTAAAACCCACATTCTTATAAGATCGTTTAGGCCGTTTTTACAATATCTTGAAAACTGTGAGCAATAAGAAATAAAAAAAAAACCTTCGAAAACACTCACTTGTATTTTTTATTTCATATTTTTATTGCTGCGTGTACTGTTGTAATACCTTCCGCGTCGTAAAGACAGTTCCAAAGTTTCAGGCACACTTATGCAACCATCAGTACCCACATTTAAACGGAGTTTAATTTTACTACGTTCCTAGCAATAAAAGTACTATTCATAACAAAATTATATTAGCAATTTAGTAAAGATGCAGCCGTTCTTATTCGAGCTGCTTTCTGTAAACTTAAGCATAGTAAACGGTTACATTATCAACGAAATAAGAAGGAAGTTTTGTAAAATTTGTAGGTAACCATTTCTTTCACTTAATTTCGGAGAACGCAACGAAAACAAGAACTACTGTTTCTCACATAAACGCAAAGACTTTTTGATACGTATAATACTCATAGTCTTTAGCGATAGTAAGATAAGCCTTATTTTACATGGAGGTTAATACAAGTTGCATATATGCGCCTGAAACACTGGAACGGCCTCTTAAACCAGAAAATGTTTTCATTCGAAAACAATGCTACGAGATGTGACTCAAGAACACAGAATATAATTAGAAATATAAAATCCCATCATTGCTCTCGTCAGGGTTCAGAGACAGGCAGTGATCTTAAGGGGACAGTTACCCGAAAATTTAAATTGGTTAAATAATTATTATATTTGCACGACAAATGGCTGTTTTTATAGACATACGCTGTGACGATTTTTTACTGTAATATTTTTTTTTAGCTTTCATAGATTTTTATAATGGCGTGTTAAAGTCCAAATTAGCATAAAACGGTTTCATGCTTCACAGGAAAACCAACTGACTTACCAAACTGAAATAAATAATTCACACTGAATGACGATGTTGCAGTTAAAATGTCTCCTCCACAATAACAAAGCAAAACAAAACTGTTTTTGTATTTGAAAAATGCTGAAATTTCAAGTTAAAATTGAACACTTTCAAGGTTTTTAAAAAAATTGTACACACATACATATACATGAATGAGTCAGCGCGGAGTACACTATGTTGATTTTTGTGGAATACTATTTTTTAATTCACTTATTATGTAAGAAGTACAGCACTACACATTTAAAAAAGAGCTAAATTTCTTAAATTGTAATATTCTTACACAAATATCACTAGAATACTTTTTGTTTGAAAATGTTTTTTTTTTTTAATTTTATCGATTGGCAAAGTATTTTGGGGCGGTGTACACACACACACACTCACACACACATACATATATACATACATAAATAAATAATTAAATAAATATATATATATGTATACGCACAAACCACACACATGTGTATGTGTGTGTGGCTAGTCATGGGAAAATGGACCTTAACTTCCATATGGGCGATATTTAGTTTTCGGTATGACTTAAAAACTGCTGAAATTATGAAGAAACTGGTTTCTTTATACAACTAACTTAAGAAATGAGTGTGTGGTGGTAATTTGCATTTAGTTGTTTCATATATTTTAGTCCTGAGAAAACAGAGATATTTTCGGCTTCCTGAAAATGTTATATATGGAAGATAAGGTCCTCTTTCCCACTGCTTCTCTCTCTCTCTCTCACACACACATATATATTCTGTGTGTGCGTATTTGTGTATACCTGTGTATCTATGGAAGGAATGTAAAACGTGCCAGAACGTATAACAAAGCGTTTCTAGTGAATGAATTATTTTCTTGCGCTCAGCGGTACTAATCGCACCGGGAAAGAAAGAAAAATAATAAGCATATGAAATTCGACGGAGAAACCGTAACCGAGAATCAGATCATGGAAACCGAAGCAACAGCTGCTGTAATTGCGGCCATCGAGGAGAAAACATTCGTTTCGTCGAGATTAAGGAAAATGATAGTGCAGGCCTCTCGTTGCGAGCAGTGTGACGCGACTGACAGGTACTGATTTAAATCAATTCCCCCTCCCCCCACCCACCCGCCCTCCTCCCAATTACTACGACACCCGGTGTGGTTGTTCCCGAACTGCCTCTCTATATATGGGCTCGGTGGTTTTTAGCGCCACGGAGGTGTGTACGTAATCGACGATGTGGAGAAATGCAGCAGTTTTGGGGATGATTAAGTAGGTATCACGTGGTGCCTTGGTGGTTGATACGGTCGAGGCGTATTTATTTACACCCGGCAGTAAAATAAACTCCTGAAGGCGAGATCAATAATCATTTCGGGTTCAAGAGTTGAGTGGGGAATTCACGGCCATTTTAAGAGGGTGTCGCTCGTAAATTACAGTTAGAATAATTTTAACTGAAATCGCTCGTATAAATTGTAGTGGTGGTGGCTTGATTTAAGTATGTCCGAATAAGAACATTATTTGTTTGAATTTTGAGAGGTTTTAAGTAGACATCTTACGTCGGAGTATGTCTTGTAAAACTATGAAATCAACTTTAAAAAATAGTTTTCATATATATTTTGAACACAGTCATAAACATTCTCAGTATTATTCGTCAAATTATGTTTCATTACTATTCGTATAGTATAAAAAAAACTACGTCCGCTACTATACAGCAAATTCTATTAACTTTGCGCTGCAATACAGGTATCACATTTGAGCTGTCAACGTACGTTTATGTCGCAATCAGTCTTATCAACATATGAATATAAAAACTGCTAGACAGCGACGCAATTGTACGTCAATACTTCAATCGTGATACTGAACCTGTTTTGTAACGCAAAGTTAATGAATCAGTTATTTGAGAAACAACATTAATCAATTTTCTACCTTAATTAGTTATGGGTGTTATAATTTCGTACAGAGGTAAATACACGTATTATTAAATAACATTAAGTGTCATTTGCGAGTGTAGCAAGGCAGTAAACAATGAGTTCATTTCCGGAACACAATATTTCATTCAATACTGCTGACACAAAGTTATAATACGGACAAATCAGTTTGGTAGAAAATACAAATGTTGCTTCTCAAATGACTCAAACAATGACTGACTATAAAGTTGTGCGGTTTTGCAGATTTTACCATTTTCTTTCCTGAATAAAAAAAAAGCGAAACTTGAAATAATCCCGTGGAGAGTAGAGCAGAGACTTAGTTTCAAAATGCTGTACATATTCGGAACACACTATGCCATGAGCTACTGAGGGACTGAATAAGTCAAATTTAAATACTTGCGACGCAAGAGATAACGCCCAAAGGAGTGCTTCACGTAGGCAAAATATTCGCTAATTTAGTATTCATTTTAACTTAATAAATGCTAATATACAAATAGTAAATCTATTAAAAATAGACGAATTACTATGAATTTTATGTTAACTTCCGGGTCGTAAACTGATATATATATATATATATATATATATATATATATATATATACATATACCTATATAAAATACGACTATATAAGCGCAGTTGTATATACTGACGACAGTTAACTGAAAAATGAAATTCCACCACGTGTTCCGGTTTTCTGGCAGTAACAGTGTATATGAGAGAAGACCAAGGTGAAGGTTGGGCCAGCTACTAGACTATCGAGACATGCCTGTCGCCCTCCAGTCAGAGGAGTTTCTGAGGTTAGACGAGTGTTGAGCAGCGACAGAACGGTTGAGACGGCGGGAACAGGAGAACCCCGAGAAAACCCGCTGGCCACCGGCAGCGTCCGCCATGTTTCCCACTTGAAGAGAATTTGGAACCGAACCCAAATTGCCTGGGCAGGAGGTGAGAGGACTGATTGCTCGACCATCATGGTCCCTGCTACAATTTACTACCGGTTATAAAATATTATTAAGTCACGTATTTTAATGTTGTGTACCCTCATGGCCAGGTAGAATGCGAGCATTAAGGCCGATGCTTTGTTACACACCACATGCCGTATCGCCTCTACGCGCTAGTTGCTAGACTAGCGATATTCGAGGACACGAGCAATGACTAGTTACCGGTAGTTTTCACGAAAAGATTTTTGCAATTCTTTGTTTCAATGCCCTAAGGGCACATCTGCAGCTCTTCTTAGAGTTTATAAGCAACGTATCCTTGTGTAAAGATATCACATATGAGGGGAATAGAATTAAAGTGAAGTAAGTTACTAATTGAACCATATTATGCATAAAGGAACCAAGCACGATATTGTATTGTTCTTAATTAGCAGCAGATGCTTGAATTTAAAACTTACATACATTAATAACATATATGTCCTTGTACGGAACCAATTAAATGCAGGTGTTTATCATTGAACCTAGATTTTCTCAGTTGCATCACAATGACACTTGGTTCTTTTATGCATAAAATGGTTCAATTTAAATACACTGAGGTTATAGCGTATTGGCTTCATTTTTCATGTCCCATGTTTAAAATTAAAGTGAGTTAAGTCAGAGATGCCTTCGTTAATAAGTTAATGTGTTGGATGGTTAGAAAATCATTTTAGTTGTTTATGAGTTCCTACGCAAAACACTTTATTCTGCAAAACTAAGTAATCCTGATTTACTTCACTCTCATTCTAACCCCCTCATTTTTGACCGCGCCAGTCAGAACAAAATTACTGCAACACCAATCACTGGCCACGAAACAAAGCTGCAGGCGTGCACATAAGGCATTGAAACAAAGTGATGCAAAAATCTTTTCCGCGGAAATCAGACGCCCCTACCTTTCTGATGCGGGCGAACTTGCCGCTTATTGGCTGTCCGAGGTTGTTGACGTCAGACCCGTGTATGTTTGTGTCCTGCGTGTTACTGCAGGTTTCCTATTGGCCTGGCTGCCGGCTAGCAGTGCAGCCACCTTGCGCTGATTGGCAGTAGGCTTATCCGCCATGTTGCTGGCCAGGGAAGCCAATTTGCTGGAGTGTGTGACTGAGTTTACTGTCCTACCTGCTATTTCACTTCTGTATTCATAAATATTCTGTTCCCGTGTAGTTATGACAGAGTGGCTACTGACCACGGAGGAGTTGTAGTTATTCAAATAACGATAGGATGTTCTAGTGTGTACAGGCCCGTGAAGTAAAGTCTGCCAGTTAAATTATTTACAATCTAGCCGGATCTCTACTCAACTGACATAACAAGTCGCAGCAAACGTACTTTGGTTGAAAGAAAGCAATTGTAAGGGCCTAAAATATGCTCACATAGTCCTAGGCAACATATTCTTAGGAACCTGAAAAATTCGTGTTTTATTTTGGGCACAAGTTAGACTTCAAACAACCGTTAGTTTGCGTCGCTTTCGCAGTTTGGCCATAGACTTGTTTTACACCTACTAGTGGGCGCTCAACCAATAATAAAGAAGCACTCATGTGGTAGCAGCCAATGAGAAGCTGCTGTCTTCAACAGCAAACATATTCTTGGAAGCTAGTGAACCCGCGAATTCTTCACGTCTCTACACAATTTTCGTGATTGAAATTCGTATGTGTCTTGAGTTCAGCGAACATAGATTGTTTTCATGCTCCGGCTTCTTTCCACGGGGAATCTTCGTTGTCCAAGTCCTATAAGTCTACTCAAAAGAACTGCAGGCGAAACGCTTGCTAGGCATAACGTATATTGCGAAAATCACCGTTCAGGCGAAATGTCCGTTACGTAAAACAGCAGTTAGACGTAGGGCCTGCAGGCAAAAACGACGATAGGAAAAACGTGGCTTAGACATAATGTCAGCTGGAATAAATGCTTGGAGACAAAACTCTGGCTATAGACAAAACGACTTTAGACAAAAGGCCATGCAGAAGCCTGCCGAGAATGTTTTTTTCTCCGGGGAGAGAATACACACATTACTCAGTATTACATAAACAACCAGGACTGTCATGAATGGTGTGCGAATTAATGCACATTTACCCCCCCCCCCAACCAACCTTAGCCCTGACAACCCGGTTGACCTCCCAACTGAACAAGGTGTCCGTGGTGCTAGAAACAAGTTTCCTGGTGACATAAAAAAATGTTCAATATAGAGAGGGGATTGTTGTAATACAATCTTATAATTATACAACTTCTCAGGTCTAATAATATTTTTAAATGAGTACTGACTAAATTTTTTTGGGAGGGAGGATGTGCCGTGCTGCTAGTGATATAGGAAAGCAGGTTGGACTGCAATAAAGGCCAGCAGCATACGAGGCAGAAGAGTAAATGTTCTCAAATTGGTAGAGATGATGGTTAGAGGTGGTGGAAAATCGCGAGAATGTTTTCTGTCAGCGTATTCTGCAAATCAGTGTATCGTCCTGCGTCATGTATTGTTGGCCGACGGTCATGTTGCACAGTCTAGTTGTTTACAGACGAATCACAGACGTCCAGTAGCGCACCAGAGTTATCATTGGCCCAGTCAAATAGGGACTCGCCAGTACCTAAATAAAAGCGTCAGAAATGAATACATTACATTGAAGCCTAGCAAACAGTCAACTGTTCCTGCGATAAATCACCTTCTCTAATGATGGTTTATCGCGGGAAATCTTGACTGTCTGCTGGGTTTAAACGCACGCTCAGCTTACCAGACGATTACTGGATTTCTCTTGTACGTGGAGATGTTACCCTGTTTGACTGAGCCAATGAGAATCCCGCTATTGTAATATTTCAAGCCTTTTATTGGGCTGCAGACACTTATGTTGTGTCAGATGTACGTCTGCCAATCATATAAGTTGCAAAAAACTACAGCGTTTTCAAGGGTATGTTGGCACAACATTTTTTTTATCAATATACCATAATTAGAGGTACGTGAATTTCGCGGATTCATCTGGCAGCAGCCTAGACTTGTCAGTCCTATACACCCACTGGCCACAATCGATTATCTATTGGCTTATAACCGTACAAGCAGGTAGCAAACGATAACACTTCGCATTATTTCCTTATTTACTACTGACTTGCAGCAGTCAAACGCGTTTCGTAACAGCCGCCGGCAAGTCACAGACACGACAATGAAGTATACATAATTGGCGTTCAACCTGACCTGGAATGTATCTGCGAAATTTACGTACCTCTAGTCATAATCTCTATCAGTAGGTAGAGACTGGAAAAATTCGCGTCTTCACTGACATGTAGGCTAGCCTGCAAGAGTATGTGTGTGCTCAAGCTGGTAACAGCTGTTCATTGGCTGCTCGCTCATACAGTGGTATGGGGCACGTTAAGGTATATATTTGTATTATTGGCGTAGAGACTTCCAGGGAATGTCAAATAAATCAAGGGCCAATTGCGAAAGTGGCACGAACCTATAGTTTCTGGAATTCTAGTGTGTGCACAAAATAAAACGCGAATTTTTCAGGTTCCTGTCAGTTGGTCTACTCCTCGAATTTTTTACGACTTGCGTTCGATGCGGTCGCGAAGTAAATTTGAAACTCCCTTATATTATTTCAAAGCGACAATACGTATAGAAAAACCTACACTACGTTTTATATTACTTCAATTCCCACAGATTTCATTACTACTTTCCATAGTTAGTAGCCTATGTAACATTAAAAAAATCTTAGTATATGGTGTCACAAAAACTTGCAATAATCACCGGATAAACAGAACTGCTGCTGATTTAAAAAAAAATTAGATATGTAATGGCTTGTACATATTCTAACTTATGTATTTTGGTTTAAATGTTCTGTAGATACTGCAGCTTAATGGTTTCTAAGCAACTCTCGCCAAATTTTTTCAAAGTATCTAGTGTATTATGACGTTATATAATAACCATATACAGTAAATCGATACAAAACACGATATTTAATAATTTAATCACTAAATTATAGTTATATTTTTTTTTTCGCGGCAACCATTTATAGGTCTCCGTAACATTAATGACTTGGTGTACTATTCTAAACAATTTTTTGTTAGTTATTTGCAAGACCTCAGACTGATAACGTGTTTTGCGAGCAGAATAAATACACATTCCGAACACATTGGCCCAAAACACCATTTAAATCAATAAACCGCATGTCCGACTATAGATATAGCTTCAGACCTGCCACGTACCGACTGGCTAACTGGCTAATGACGTCACAGAGACAGCCATGTTATGACGAACTGTTTTCGCTGGTGTTTCGAATGTAAGATTTTGGGCGTTTCCTCAAATCACCTCCAAATTTAAACATTTCACCTCTCATTGAGATTGGTTAGTTTTTCCATGCAGATTACGCGTATGTTCTTCGTGAAATTTGAGAGAAAGGCTCATTGACGCACCTCTAGTCACAGTATTGGATGGCAAAAATTGAAACGGTGAATTTAAAAACAACCCAAGTCCAGAAACAGAGATCGTTCAGAAGGGAAAAAAACTTGTATTATAATAATTACGGTGACAAGCTGGCATGTACTACAGCAGCAAAAAAGAACGTGTGGTATTTTATGCATCATCCAATGAAACCAAGTTCATACGGCTACTAGTATTGATAATACAATTTTGGTAAATGTGTGGACTTGTGTGGTTTTTTGAAATTACCGTTTCGATTTGTGCAGAGACGTCGTTCATTTGACTGGGCCAATCAGAATAATGTTTCTGAGACACCACACGTCTGTGATTGGCGGGTAGAATCCCTAGACGCTAAGAGTTAAAAACATCCAATCATTGACCACGAAGCAGAGCTGCAGATGTGCACATGATGTACTAAAACAAATTATTCCGTAATAATTTTTCACAAAAATTCAGTAACTATCAGTGGCGGCTCTATTGTTGTTGCCAGGTAGGACACAAGTTGCAGAGAACTGTATATAGTTGACACTACAGCCACTGACACGCTGGTATGTAGGTGCCACATATTACTGACTGCTCACTACACAATAAATAGCCAGTATATATTTCATGATCGTTGATATACGGCGGTGAGTTCACACTAGTATACAGTTCTCTGTAACTTGTGCCCTACGTGTCAACAACCCTCGAGCCGCCATTGGTGACTATAACAACAAGCATAACTTCTTATCCATCGATGTAAGTTTTCTTGAGCCATGATGTTAGTTCCTGGCTGTGGCGCCAGTGGGTAGGAAGGAAGGAGAAACACCAGTCTTGTCCATGTAGGGAGAGAGTATTGTAAAAGTCAGGTGCTAGAGCCTGGTGACGACACAGCTAGAGAAGTAGTGATGCTGTTACTCTTCAGTAAACACCACACCCGGCCTGTGTGTAGATACACTCGTGGAGGAAGGTTGGCGCCGTGTGGCGCCACTGGTCGCGACACAATATGTACACACACATGTATGACGGCTAGTCGAGGCCAGCACGTAGGGCGTGGCATCTCTCACAACTATCGCGTCAGTCAACAACATCGAGGTCTTCAGCGCTGGTGAGGGGTGACATGAGGTGAGTTTGGAGCAGCACCGGAATGAAAAGGCGAGGAAAATCGGAAATCCCCGATAAAACTCACCGACTAACGGCATCGTCCAGCACGATTCCTACATGGGAAAATCCGGGGACCGACCCCGCCGGGAACCGAACCCTGATCGCCTTGGTGGGAGGCCAATGGTCGAAGCATTCAGCCACCGCGGTCCCGTCAGTCAGTAAGACCCTAAGTCAAAAAGCTTTGAAAAATATAGACTATATTTAAACTATTATGAGATTATTATTATTATTATTATTATTATTATTATTTTACTTTTGTCTGTTAAAGTTTTTTGACACCAAGGCAGCAAACCATGGCTGTCTTTAGTAGAAGGCCGGAGTCACAGACTAGAGAGTCATACAGACATGAAATGACGTGGCGGCTCGTTTGATACGGACGAACTTCGTCGCTTATTGGCTGCCCGAGGTTGTTGATACCAACCCCGTGTTTGTTTGGCTCCTGCATGTTACTGCAGGTTTCCTATTGGCCTGGCTGCCGGCTAGCAGGGCAGCCACCGTACACTGATTGGCTGTAGGTGTTTCCGCCATGTTCCTGGCCAGGGAAGCCATTCTGCTGGTGTGTGTGACTGAGTTCGCCGTCCTACCTGCTATTTCACTTCTGTATTACTAAATATTCTGTGCCGGAGTCTTGAATGTGGCAACACTGCATCGGACGCCTGCTGCTTGTCACTTCTTGACTGCCCTAGTCTATATAACGTGTATAGATGCAGCTTTAGTGGCGTGTACACGTCTACACTGACTAGGACTACCAATGAGCGACCGGCATCAGGCCTCCGATGCAGCGTTGCCATATTCAAGACTCCGGCCTTATACTAAAGACGGCCATGAGCAAACCCAGGTTTGAGGTCAGCTTTGGAAAAGGAACAAACAGAAAAAAGGTGTGACCCACAAAATAAAATAAAAATTCGACACAACAATGTAGGAACGTTACCATTTACGTACGGAAAATAATTTTACCATGCCTGCTTTTTAACACTCCTATACATGGGTGTGGTAGATTTACGAATAATTGCTTACAACGAGACAGTTACCAATTAAATAACGCGAAATGTGGCCCGTCTATACCTACGCACGGTTAACGGTTTCTAGTGGCGTACTAGGTTGATAGTGTTTGTATATGTGAGCTTGTAGCATGATTGCACGAGGACTTTGCTGCATAATTTCCTTGTAACTGGATCTACTTGAGAGGAGCTAGTTCACTGCAAGCCACGCCTACGCGACATGTGGTCCCTCGTCTCGTGTAGTACGGCGCGGTTGCCTATACGCTACGTTCAACTTGTGCTGTTACAGGAGATCGCTGATTGTTAGGGAACGCTGATTTTCGCGAAAATAATTTTGCCCCACTTTGTTTCAGTGATTTACGTACACATCTGCAGTTTGCTTCATGGTTATTGGCAGCGTGTCTTTGTGAAGTGATGTCTCTCATTTGACTTTGCCAATCACAATAACATTACTATAACTTCACAAGTCTGTGATTTGCCAGAAAAACCCCAAGACACGTCAGAGATAAGACGACCAGTAACTGATTATGAAGCAGAGCTGCAGATGTGCGCGTGAGTTACTGAAACAAAGTGCGGCAGAATTATTTTAGCGAAAATAAGGTGTCCCTACTGATTGTGTTTCCACCTCACGTTAATAGATAACCGCTCGTCTCGTTTCATTAAATTTATATTTACCCTGCCAACACAACAAAGCGAAGAAACATTTACTTCTCTCGACTAAGAACTAGTTTTCGTTGGCACAACCGAAATAATAAATGACTAAAACAAATAAGAACAGTACGCCAGACACATGAACAAGCAAAAAATTAATGTTAAGAAAAAGTAATAACATTTATCTATTATATTCTAAAGTTTCACTATATTTTTTCTCAAATTTCCTTTGTTATTAGCGTAGAGCTGTACGGTATTGTGATAAGAATTTCGTACAATTTTTTTCAGTGCCTTGTGTGCAAATCTGCATATCTGCTTCGTGGTGAATGATTTTATGTTTTTATATCCCAGCGTCTAGAGATTTTACCAGCAAATCAGATACGTATGGT
Source organism: Medauroidea extradentata (assembly GCA_003012365.1). Taxonomy (NCBI): domain Eukaryota; kingdom Metazoa; phylum Arthropoda; class Insecta; order Phasmatodea; family Phasmatidae; genus Medauroidea; species Medauroidea extradentata. The sequence goes on along the minus strand of PNEQ01058474.1, from coordinate 116,778 downwards.
GTCTCAGTGACATTATTATGGTTGGCTCAGTCAAATGAGCGCTGCTTCTGAACAAATACATGTTATCCAATAACTATGAAGCAGAGCTGCAGATGTGTACGTAAGACACTGAAGCAAGTATGCGCAAAATCATTTTCGCCAAAAATTAATAGCTCTATCCATAGTTGTTGGGTACGACCGCCCTTATCGTGATTCTGAAAGGATATGTATTCGTGCAAGACAGAGTCGCACAATCTGGAGAGGAAGGAAAAAATAAATAAACGAGTGTTTGGAAAGTGCCGTTGTGACGACGAGCCGCCTACGTCGTCTTGTGTTCATCGCTTCTTCCGGGTGTCTCCCGGCGCGCTCTCTTGGCACAAGAAATTTCGTCAATTCGCCCGGCCGGGCGGATAAGAAAGTCCAACAGCAAAGTTCAAACAAGCGCTCCGTGTAGGTGAGAATGACCTAGTGTCGTTGAGAGAGAGGGGGGAGGGTTGCATCATTCATTCAGTCGGTGTAGCTGGCCTCGGCTCGTGCTGTCCTCGTGCTGAATGACGAGGTTTGGAAGTTGATGAGGGGGTAGGGGGAGGTCCAAGGCGTTAAACCCAGTGATAATGTCGTGTGGTGAATGACTCCGGTCTCAGAGGCTGCACTGAAGAGAGAGAGGTTCTGCGTGGGCCGGGGTTGGCCTTCGGCAAGCCCGCGCCGGCCAATCAGAGCGCCCGAACACCCGGCAAGGTGAACCATTCACCGCGTGATATTTACAAACACCTCGAGTTATGAATGGGTGGGATGTTGAATGGAGCAAAAAGAAAAAAAAGCTTCGACGTGACGTCAGGCGGCCTCGGTAGTTACGGCCTTACTTGGGTTCTTCTCGCCGTCGACGAGGACGAGGTGATTAGAGGCGAGAGTCGCTCGTCGCGTTTGTTCTCTCTCAATGAGTCTGTCTCGTATGCTCGGCGACTGGAGGTCAGTGGTGCCCACTGTAGTAAACATTTGCAACAAGAATCAAAGTCACGAGAAACTAAAACCAAGTTCTCAACGTCGTAACGTCATACTGCTTGTAGTGTTCAGGGCGCCGCCTACCCGCGCGTGAGAGGCTCAAAAGCGACGGAGCAGTAAGGTCGACCTTGAAGCGAGCATCAAATGCCGCGTCGCCTTAACGAGCCAAGCGCTGAACTAGCGTGCAAGCTTCCCACCCGACGGATTTTACTATGAGACATTAAGCTGTTACCATATAATATTATTGGAAAAAAGTCTGCAACTAAGTGCAGTGCAGGTCGCAATCTGAGTTTTGAAGTACGCAAGTCTGGAAAGGCCGTTTTTAGCCATGTTGGAGAGCTTAGAAACAGTGTTTCTAATGAACGTGGCGTCTTAACAATGAGGTTCCGACCTTGTCTGAAGTTTGTTTTCTTTTAGTACGTTGGCACAATGGACGAACATGGGATATTTTCGTAGATAAAACCTGTTTATGAACACACTGCAACGCGTTTGAAGCGTGGAGTATGTGGCCGCCTTAAACACGGTAATTTATTAAAATCAATGACCGCCCTATAATTATATTATCTATCAGCAGGGATTACGTACTTTCGTGGATAGATTTTTTTCAACACTTTGTTTCAATACCTTACGCACACGCCTACACTTTTGCTTCGTGGTCAACCATTAGCAGAGACCTGAAAAATTTGCGTTTTATTTTAGTTGCAAGCTAGAATTCCAGCATCTATAGGTTTGTATCACGTTCACAATTGGCCGTTGACTTACTCGACACTTCCTGGAAGTATCTGAGCAAGTAATAAATCTGTAACTGGAATACAGGCCCATTTCACAGTGTCAGCGAGCAGCTAATAAACAGCCGCTGTCTGCACGATTTAACATACTTTCTTGGAGGCTAGCCTACAGCTCTGTGAACACGCGAATTTTTCTCATCTCTAAGGTATGTATAGGCAGTGAAGCCTATTCTGCCGACAAATTATAACTAGGGACAGGAAAATTTCGCTATTTCAATTACCTGCAGGCTAGAATCCATTGTACTACGCTTCCTCAAGCCCCGTATATTCGTTCATTGCCTGTTGTTCCACAGAGTAGCAGCTAGTGGACAAATTGACGGGGCTTGAGTATGCATAGGATATTTGATTCTAACATGCAGGTAATTGAATTCGCGAAATTTTCCTGTCCCTGTATAACTTATACCGCACATTTTCCGGTTATTTGCATATAAATAAATTACTACGGCATCATTAAAATTTTCTTATTATACGCAGGGACCCTGTTTTTTCGTAAAAATAATTTTGCCCCACTTTGTTTTAGTGGCCTAATGTAGGCATCTGCAACTCTCCTTAATGTTTATTGGCAGCGTGTCTGTGTGAAGAACCGTATCTTATTCGACTGAGCCAATTACAATAACGTTCCTGCAACACCACACGTCTGTGATTTGCCGGTAGAATACCAAGGCTCGGGACAGTTAAAATATCCAATCACTGACTACGAAGCAGAACTGCAGATGTGCACGTAAGGCACTGAAACAAAGTGAGGCTAAATTATTTTCGCGTAAAACAGGGGTCTATTATACCATTTTGGACATTTAATTATTTCTAGGGCTACGATTTTGTCGCGAAAAGATTTTTGCCCCACTTTGTTTCAGTGACTCGCGTGCACATCGGCAGTTCTGTTTCAAGGTTATTGGCAGCGTGTCTTTGTTCAGACACGTTTCTCATTTGACTGTACCAATCAGAATAAGATTATTGTGAATCTGTACGTCTATAATTTGCCAAAGCCAATGAGAGTAAAATCATCCAATCACAGACGATGTAGCAGAGCTGCAGGTGTGCACATGACGCATCGAAACCAAATGTTGCAAAAATCTTTTCGCCATAAAATCGTGGCTCTAATTATTTCTTATTTCGAGTCATGTAACCTCATATTTTGTAGTGTACTGTATCACTGTAACGATCGCTTATTGCTGTGTGTCTGTTAGGTGCTACGTGCTTGCTGCCAACATGAGTAATTCATGAAACTGACGTGCAGAAGCTTACACTATTCACACAACCGGCTGGAAAGACATATGACCTTAAGCACTGAATCATCTCTATGTACAGTACATAACTGACCATAACTGTTTTCTACGTGCAACACGTCCTCAACTGTTGATGTAGTGCTTGAAACGTTAAAACGAATCTCTATAACCAAAGAGACCATTTCGAAAGCACTAGTTCTCTGTTAGAATTTCAAACTTAATAGTTGACTGTCGTTTAGAACACCCAGACTTAGTAGGAAACAATTAGGTTGGCAACACTGTTGGAGGTAAATTAGAAACCACTGGAATTCATGAGTATCACGCATGTAACTCGCGCCATCGTTTATTACCGCTCGCATTGTACGAGTGGCTTCCTCTGTCTCGGGATGATTAATTTCCGTCGTTGTAGGAACTACGTCTTACCTTCCTTCTCTCCAAGTCTCTTTCAAGAGAAAAGTAACCATCTCATCAACCGTAACACATGTTCTTGGTAACATCAAGTCAGCCGGCTCACAGTTCTTACGTCCTGCGATTAGGTCCTGTAAATTCTCAGCACTGCGTTGGCTATGAAGTTTGCTAACAAGAATCAAGTTAACACTAACAAAATTTTTGTTCGAATTTTCAGGTATTTAAAAATAGGACTTAAGAAAATAGAAAAATAATTAATCCTAGACAACAATTTTTGCTAACCGTGTGTGTAAACATGCCGCTAGTTTATCGCTAGTTTCTTGTGAACAACTAATGAGATGGTAATTTTGTTTCGATTCAGGTGCAAAAGAACGACGAAGTAAAGCTTCTGTTTGGGGAAATGTGAGGCGCTCATAATACAAGAGGGAGGGGGGGGGGGGGGTAAGTCCAAAAATGTATCTTATTATGATACATAAGTTTGCGAGAAGGCTCTTTCTCCCTGTCAAACATCACCAATAATGTTTTTTTTTTTTTATATAATCGTACTCTGGGTTAACTAAAGTTATAATGAAAAGTTTATACGCCTAATTATTTGAGACCAAATTGTAGCAAACAGTGTCTACGGACATAGACTACTCGTGTTTTGAGTGTGTTATTTATGAACAGAAATATGATAGAAACAGGCACAATTATTTTCAAATATCGCAGGGCAATGTGGGATCAACAGATTTATCTATGTTGAAGTGCGAGAATTCTTACTAACACTAAACTACAAAATCGTGCTTATGCAGCATTTTGAAACTGCTTTTCTCTATGGCCAACACGAGGTGTTTCAGTACATAACCACAGAATAAATAATGCTACTCAGTTATTCTGTGATGTAACACGAAACAAAACGAAGAATTAATATTTTTCACGATGCCGTATTAAATAAGTGCGACAGATTGCAAATAAAAACAGTTTAATAAATCAACTTTTTACTGGAGACTTGATATGGTAATTCCCATGAGAAAGAAACAAAACTACGCGTACTATTAAGATAATCCTCTGCTGGGCCATGAACGGAGTTGTAACGTGTCATGGGTAGTTTTGCTACGCGAAACCGTTTTACTTAACCGTATTACGTTTATCTGCACACTTGAAACTTTGCTTTTATGTTTTCAAAAATTCAGCTCACTTGTTAGAAACACAAATTTCGGACCTCTCAAAAAAAAAAAAAAAAAAAAAAAGCTTTATTTCAGGCTGCTGTTACTCAAAAAAAAAAAAACCACCTGAATTCGTAAAGTGAAAAGTAAGAGCTATGCACTGGCCTTTACTTCATACTATCCAAAAATTAAATTTAATGGCCACTGCTTAGTGTCCCATATGAAAAAGACCACAAGGAAAACCTTGCACGCCAGTTTAACGCGCTGTGAATAGAGGCGATATTCTTCCCTTCAAGCGTGGCACTCTGGATCCTATAGCTTCATCGTTACCACGCGTCAAACGTGAAAATTTGAAACCTGTGAAAATTTCTTTTAACATTTTAAAGCCTAACTTATTAAATTATCTTCAATAGATCAATGCATTCTTAAATGGCCATACAATTAAATTTATAAGTTACGTGAAAAATACTACCTACACGAAAAAAAAAGTTATATTGCATAATGAATAGCACTCCAACTGGCATCAGGAGTTGGTGTAAAATAACGTGTTTCACATTTTTTTTTATATAATTTTTCTTACATTGTCGTTGTACGATGTTTTGTATTTCACGTATTTATTATAGGAAAAATTGAATGTCAAGAACGTATACTTCAATATAATTTCTCTAATTAGACGACAGTTGTTCTGGTACACTATTGACGACTACCAACCAGCAAGAAATAAAGCAGTGTTAAGCTTTCATCTTCTACACTTCTTGGCTGGAGCAGAGATCAACCGATACTCTTCAGGCTGTATCTACATACATACTGGCGAGCAACAAACCACTGCTGCCTACGTAGTTGTTTTGAACAACAAGCTAGTATATACATGTAATTATTAAGTTGTGATTGCTTCGGAAGTTCGGTGGTTTTAAAAATAATGCCACCCTTATGATATACTTAAAAATTTTCCATGCTATTAAATAAGTCTCTTTGGCATACTCTTAGCGTCTACAGTATCATATTACACTGTTATATAATATTTTATTTTTAATTCCTGGTTCTTATTGGGATGTAAATTATTTTTGTTTTATTATCTTCAAGAAAATCATATAGAATTAGCGAATAATAAAGTCAGGCACTAACATCAGTAATTGATTTTGATTAATTGTAAAATACAGTATTCTAGTTGTTTTTGATAACGTATCTGGTCGGAAGTGTTTGTACAGTTGGCAACACTTGAATACCATATAAGAGGAGAAGGAGACATGGAAGAAAAGGAGTGGTCGACGCCATTGTTTACGAGCTAAAACCTTGTGGCCTTCGACTAAAAACGGTTTAATTTCCTCTTGGATTTATTTATCCTGATAGGCGAGTTGGGGGGGGGGGTGACCTTGGGGGAGCAGTACGAAGGTTAAAAGTTTTTTTGTTTATATATGTATATAGGCCTATAGGGTATAGATTGTCGTCTTGGAGCTGTGCCATATCAGTATATTCTCATCGACGAAGTCATGTTTTCAACAGGCATATATGACTACTGGACCGCGGTGTCGCAACTACGAGGTGACTCGCAGTAATACAAAGTACAGTAACAAGTTAACGCATTTTAAAGTAACATAACGTTCAGTGATTGGACGTTTTAACTCCCAAACGTCTTGGGGTTCGGCCACAGACTAGATAGTAATACAGACGCGAAATGACGTGGTGGCTCGTTCGGTATTGGTGAACTTCACCGCTCATTGGCTGCATGAGCTTCTTGATACCAGCCCCGTGTATGTTTGGTTCCTGCATGTTACTACAGGTTTCCTATTGGTCTAGCTGCCGATTATCAGAGCAGCTGCTTCACACTGATTGGCTGTAGGCGTATCAGCCATGTTGATGGTCAGGGAAACCATTCTGCTGGCGTGTGTCACTGAGTTCGCTGTCCTACCTGCTGTTTCACTTCTGTAGTCCTAATTATTCTGTGGTTCGGCAACAAAACACAGGCATGTGATACCTACGGTCCGGTAGTTTTCGCAAAAATATATTCGCCCCTCTTTGTTTCAGTGTCTTACGTGCGCACCTGCAGCTGAACTTCATGGCTATTGACAGAGTGTTCTTGTGCAGAGTTGTTATTCATTAGACTGTGCCAATAAGAACACGGATAACTGTGACACAACATATCTGTGATTGGCGGGTTTGATCTACAGGCGTTGTATGTTAAGGCATCCAATCACTGACCACAAAGCAGAGATGCAGGTGCGCACGTAAGGCACTAAAATAAAGTGGTGCAAAAATATTTTCGCGAAAACTACCGGGCGCTAGTGATAGCTTCGTAATCCTATTCTGATTGGGACAGTGAAATGAGCGACGTCTCTGCACAAATATACACAGCCAATAACGACGAAGCAGAGCTGCAGATGTGCACATATGGCACTGGAACAAAGCAGTGCAAAAATATTTTCCTGAAAATCAGTGACCCTTAGTTTTAAAATGGCATTGTTCTAAAATCAACCAGTAAGCATTACGTCATCCTAATTGTATAACCTCTTAACTCCATTTTGTAAGAATGCAAGAAAAATCAGTTAACTTTTTTCTGTGGTGAAATAGAACATTATTTTTCATTACATTACAATAAAATATCTGTTTATATTTACTTTTTAACCAAATATTGGACATACCGTATAGTAAAGATGAATTAAAGAGACAAAATGCAATAAACAAAAAATTGATTTGCAAGGTTTTACAGTTACGGTGACGATTATTAAGGTGACTGTGCCTTGTGTGGAGTGGTCCTAGCTTTTCAAACTTTGTACAACACTGACCACGATTTTCCTAACATGTCGTTATGTAAAGGAGTTTTCTCGAGATATATAAAGTAGTCAAACTCTTGACACACGTACTGTGTCAGCTTCAGGAATATGAATGGGCCGTGTCGGATATCTTGTTACTAACATTCACTAGTCGTGGCACTTCGTAGGAAATCACCATCAAATTAAGAGAAGGAAAACTGCCGTATTTTATTTGAAGTTCGCTGGCCAGGCACTTAGATGTGTTATCAACGTGAGCGCCACAATTCTTTAACTTTCAGATAAATATTTCGTAAGCTGATGGGTTGTTCAATGCCAAGTTATTTCTTAAATTTGGGTCTGAACTTGTTTGGTCGATGTATATGTATGTATATAGATTCACTTATTTTTGATGGAAATAATTTTGAACTAAAATTGTTTCATTGCACTTACCTTGCCCATCTGCAGCTTAACTTCATTGTTATTGGCAGCGTGTACTTGCCTCTGAATTGATTGCACCAATCAGAATATGGTTATTACGGCACAATACATCTATGATTTGCGGATATAATTCCAAGACGGCGAGAGATTAAACCAATCACTGGCCATGAAATAGTGCTGCAGATGTGCACATAAACCATTGAAACAAATTGATGGGTAATTCATTTCACCAAAAGTCATTATTGGCTCTGCCAAAAATGCAGAACGCGTCGAAAGAAAAATTTAGAATGCCCGAGATATTAAAAAAAAATAGCCTTGATGATACATAGCCTCATACTTCAGCGCTTTAGATTATATGTAGAGATGATTGTTTAATTGCGAAAAAACTTGACTGCTGTATTTCAACAGACGTTCAGCTTACCAGAAGATTATTGGCTTTAGCTTGTATTTGGAGCTGTTGTCCTATTTGACTGAGCCAATAAGAATTCGGCTATTGTAATATTTGATGCCTGTTATTTGTCTGCTGACAGCTACATTGTGTCAGAAGTATATCAACCAATCATATAGCCTATGTTGCCGAAAACTAATGTTTTCAAGGATATGTTGGTGCAAGATACTTTAGCAATATACCATCATCTCTAATTATATGAAATATTAGTTAGCCAATAAAAACTTTGCGATATTTTTGTTATGTATTTCACTGACACATGTTGCTATTGCATTGCAAGTCGATATGATTTCAAGATTCACGTGCTTTTGGTTTTTTTTTTTTTTTTTTTTTTTTTTACTACGTGTGGCAGTTAACTACCGAATAGCCGGTAAAAAAAGTCAGCTTAGGTGACATTAAAATTTCCGAAGAGAGATGCGAAACTCGTTCTGTATATTTATGAAGCGTTGAGTTTGACGGAAAATTGAAAAATTCACCGTGTCGCAGACGAGTGCTTGTTGAACACGACGCGAAGGACGCCGACGGAGAGAAATCTTCGGTCTTCGTTGTCGGGAGAGAGAGAGAGAGAGAGAGAGAGAAAGAGCGAGAGAGTTGAAGTGGTTGTAACCCCCCTCCTCCCCCATACACCCTCTCCCCTACCCTGCAGACACCTCGCCGGAGTTATGAATGGGCCGGAGCTGTGCGGCCGACGCCCGACCCACCACCCGGCCCGACGTCGTCACGTCGATTGTGGTCGCGTCGCGACGCCTTCTGCTTCGCCGACGCCGCCCCCGGATAATTTACCCCCAGGCGGTGCCGCGGTTACCGCCTCCGGCCGCTCCCGCCCTCGCAACCTTACGTTTCCGGCCGCTGAAGTCGCAAGTGGCTTGAGGGGGGACGCCGTGAATGGAGATAAACCCCCCTAGGACGTAACTGCCATGGGAGAGAGGAGGACGGAATGAGCTGGAGGATGGTGGAAGAGGGTGAGGGGGGACCGGTCACGTGCGGCCTAGCCTGATGCTCCATCGTCTCTCCAGTCAGAGTTCCAGGGGTGTGGTGAACGAGGACGTCCAGCCACTTTACTTGGCATGATCTCCTGTACTTGGGAAGCCGAGGTCCTTGGCTACGCTATTCTTAAACTGCTGCCCTCGCTTTACGTATGAGTAGAGGCAAGATTATTTCGAGAATTCATTTGAGAAGACTTTAGATTTAAAACAACTGTACACGTTAATTGCTTTCGCGATTGGATCGCTGTTAATAAAACTCTTCCTTGAGGACAGTAGACCAATAGCAGACCTGCATGTAAACACTCACAGACTGCCGCACTACCCTGTCACAAGTACAACTGTCCCCTCACTGTAGCAGCAGACAATATACAAGTATCTGAGGACATAGTGTACACAGGACTGTGGAGTACAGCCGGTTGGTCGTTGAACCCACGACGTTTTCGGGACTCTACGTATGAATACAGCCACTAAATTTTGGGCGTAAAGAACTTTATGTAGATTTTGTTGACATACTCCATTTCAATGCAGATGTCTGTCAAATAAAACTACAGATATTAAAGTAGAATTTGCTTTAGTCCACAAAAGGACAAGCAGATAGCATATATGAACCACAATAACACAGCAGTCTTACACACACAAAAATAGATGTAGTGTTGTATTTTTGTGGTTCATATATTTATTCTGTTTGTCTTTTTGCTAAAGCAGGCCTCAGCCCTGTGTCGTCTGCTTTGGCGGTGTCTGGCTTTTGTCTTTTTTACTTTTCTTATTTGGCTGTCCTTGTTTCATTTGACTCGACTCTATTTATGGAATTTTATGTCGTTTATGTATCGTGTTGATTGTTTTCTATTGTCTTTAGTTTTCTTTGAGACATCTTCATTGCAAAGGAGTATGTCCAACAATATAAATCCAGTCATGCACTCCCATAGAACAAATTTTTTCAAAATTCATTTGCAGCAACTTGTCCGAGAGTCTTACGGTACTCATATCTGCAGCTCTACTTCTTTGTTAACAACCTGAAGGTTACGAAAAAAAAACTTTTGTACCACTTTGTTTCAACTATATACATGCACACTTATAGCTCTGCTTCGTGGTCAACGGTTAAATGTTTCTAACTCTCGACGTCTTGGGGTCCTACCCAATAATCACGTACGTGTGTTGTAACAGTAACTTTTTCTGATTGGCGGAGTCACATGGACGATGCCTCTGGACAAATTCATACTATCCAATAACCTTGAAGCAGAGCTGAAGATTTGTACGTAACACACTGAAACAAATTGATGCAAAATTATTTTATCCAAACTTCATCGGCTCTAAAATACAGCATAACTGTTAAAATATGCTTTCATGGTCCCTTTAAAAAACGGCATTTACCACTGTTCTACCTCCCAAAACACTAACTAAGCAAATTCGTAAAAAAAAAAGAACAATTAAGTAGGCTATGCCTTTGATTTTCACAATTATTTTTACAATAAAATTATTAAAGTCACCACATATAGCACAGAAAAAAATATAAGGCAAACATTGGGCACTAATGTTTTGCTCTGCTTATAAAGTTGATGTTCTTCTCGACTAGCACACAAGTCTCACCCGTATGGCTAACCTTTCAATGAAATATAAATAGGCAATCAGTTTTAACTTTATCTGACAAATTACATTCTACTCACAAAAATACGTGACCGAAAATTCCATATTCATTAAAAATTTTAGCATTCCTAACTTGAAAGCAACAAATTCTATTTCGATGAAGTATACACATCTTATATGAATACGTTTTCTAACAGTACCGAAGGAGAAAACCTAATATTTGTTCCACCAAAGGTTTTGATCAAGGATATAATTGTAAGAAATTGACTAATGGTCTGAAACTATGAGAGAAGCTGTTATGATCAGAGCCAGTGTAATTTTTTTTAAAGAACTTTGCAAAACATTCTTGCAGTGTGTTACGTACACATCTGCAGCTGTGCTTCATGGTTATTGGATAACATGAATTTGTACAGAGACGTCGCTCATTTGACTGAGCCAATCAGAATAACGTTACTGAGACACAAGACGTCTGTCATTTACGTGTAGAATCCCTAGACGCTGAAAGTTAAAAAACATATCATTGTTGACCACGAAGCAGAACTGCAGATGTGCACATAAGACATTGAAACAAATTGGTCCAAGATTGTTTTCGTCAAAACTCGGTGACTTCAGATATCTCACAGACGCTGATCATGCTCGAAAGAATGTGAAGCAGTTTCTGAAATATAAGTGTAATTTGAAACAAATGAAATACAAAACATTGCCAAATGGCAAGTATTGGTAAACTGACGAAATGCTTCATTATTGCAGAAGGGAAGTGTGGTACGACGTAACGGAAGACTGTGGTTGGCTGCAGACGCCGGCAAAGACTGCCATAACGGGTCATGGTACCAGGTGACGTCGACACACAGGTGTGGGTCGACACTCAACAATCACCTCAGTCATTAAGCAACAACTCTGTCCCGGCACAAACCAGTCCTCACTGGGCGCCTGGGCGAGCTCTACCCACATTTTAAGTCATAACTTCTTATAAAAATTGCTACCGAACTCTAATTATCTAATAAATAGCAATTCAGTGTCGCCTAAGATATTGCGCGCTTCCTACGCCCGCCAAGTCTTCCTGTGGGTAGCTCGGTTAATACCAGTAGGAGTTTTGGGCGGTAACAAACGTTTGCACATTTACGGGCCTAACCGTGAGCCCGTTTGTGACGTGTTGTTGGGTGCGGTACGGTGTGTTTGTGTGGAATGTTGGGAGACATACTCACAGTCATAGACATGGGTTTTTGATGGAAATTGCAGCTATTTGTTTCAATGCCTTACGTGCAGATATGCAGATTCGCTCCGTGGTCAATGACTGGATGTTTTAACTCTCAGCAGTATGCGATTTTACACACGAATCACAGGCGTGTGGTGTTTCAGTAACATTTTTCTGATAGCACACTAAAATGAGTGACACGTCTACACAAATTCATGTTAACCAATCCAATAACCATGAAGCAGAACTACTGATGTGTACGTTAGACAATGACACAAATTGGTTCAATATTCTTTTCACTAAAGAGCAGTGCTTGTGCTCATAGTTTAGCTCAACTTTATACTGTCATAGTTAGGATAAGTTTACTAAAGATTGCTATTAGTTTGGAAAGGGCCAATTTACATAGATAGAAGCGCAGGTATCGGTAGGTCTAATTGTATACTGGAGCTCGTTCTTTGGCAATGTTCGGTTTAGCACCCGACGTTTTCTCTACAAGCGCCAGTATCAAATATACCTCTTATCGATTCCAGCACTACTACCGGCAAAACTTTTTCGCTTGTCAAACTGGTTCGTATAAATACTATTACTTTCCTAACCTGAAATATAAATCCCCTTAATCATTGTGCACGTACTATGAACCAAAAATCCAAGTGGGGTTAGTAACCATAGTAAGGATTTATAACAGCTCTCCAGGTTAGCCTGGGTAGGTCAAAATTTCAAACTGAGCCGTTCAGACTGTATCCCAAGTAAAGTTTTGAACTGTTCAATATGTCACTAGATCAACCCGTGGTAAACCTTGCACCAACATGTATACCTACACTGAACACAACAGCTAGGCAATGAAACTGCACGTACGGTTGTCAAAATATAGAATTAAAAAAGTTAGAAACAAATAGTATATGGGCTAGATATAATCTAACGTTTTAAATAGATGCTTCTGTAGTCGCGTTAAAGGTGTTCATGTGGTAAAAATTCGTAATTTTATATTTGCACGACATAGTGTTCATTTCATAGACGTTACTTGTGACTATATTTTCCATTTGTAAAAATTGTTTAGTTTTCAAAGTTTTCTCACAGCTGCATGTCAAAGGCAGAACTTGCAAGTTACGGGAACATAGTAATAAAAAAATAAAAAAACAAGTGACTTACTCGTATGAAATAATTTACACTGAAATTGGATATTATGTGCCATGTGCTAAAATGTTTAAGACCACCTTTTGTCATTCTTAAAAATTGCCATAAATTAAGTAAATGGTCATAATTTTCAGAATATTAAAAAAGTACAAAGGAATTTTATTGTGCGTTTTTAAATGTTTTAGCATATGGCCCATAATATCTAAGTTCAGTGTAAATAATTTCATTCGAGTAAATCACTTGTTTTTTTTTTGTTATGCTTATGTTCCCGTAACTTGTAAATTTTGACTTTGTCTTGTCGCTGTGAGAATACTATGAGAGCTAAAAAATTTTACAAGCGGAAATGTAGTCACATGTATTGTCTATAAAACGAACACTATCTAGTATAAATACAAATTTTTGCATTTTTACCACGTGAATGCCCTTAAGGGGAATACTTAACATATGTATAAATTAATTTAAGTAATCTTGAATTACATCTATATTGATAAAAACCCTTAATTGCTTGCAAGCACTCAATCATAATATGCTGGCCGAGAAGACCTGAATAAATACCTACAACAATACAGCTGGTTATTTCTCGTAAACGCCCCAGAGAGGTGATCAGAGAACACTGATGTGCAAGCGGCGAGATCAGTGCTGCCAATTGTTATAGACACTGATTTCTGACAAACAGTATTCTGCACCAGCTTGTTTCAGTGTCTTACCTACAGATCTGCAGCTCTGTTTCATGAATGAATACACGCAAAGGCGTCGCTCATTTGACTGTGCCAATTAGAATAATGGTACTGAGACACCACACATCTGTAATTCGCTGATGAACTCCAGGACTCTTCAGAGTTATAAACATCCAATCACTGGCCGTAAACAAAGCTGCAGATGTGCTCATAAGGCCCTGAAACAAATTGGTACAAAATTCTTTTCACCGAAAATCAGCGACCATAATTAAGTACCTGGGTTTATGCATTAATCATAAAAAGAAAAGATCTTGGTTAAAATATGTTCTAAGGCTACGAATTCCCATTTACGTTGTTTTTTTTAAGTATTATTTTCTAAATCCTAAAAAAGAACAGGTATCGTAAAACTGTCCTATAGATATGTCAAAATTAGTTTTTACTCTGTAGCCAAATATTCCAAAGCAAATGTTTATTGTATTAATTTTTTTAATCTATCACCTTAAAAATTTTACACAATCCCAGTTATTGTATACTATACAATATCTTAAATTAGAAAAAAATTTGCTACATAGTATAAATTATTTTGAAGATGTATATGTGATTTTTTTACCTGTTTCCATTTGCGACTAAAAATATTATGTTTGCAAAATAAAACGTGCATAGGAAACCGTGGAATTTAATAAATTCGTAAATATACAGTTACATATCTGTTAAGACCAAGTTAATCAACGAAGAGCAGGGATAATAAGTTTTCGCGTAAATATTTTCGCACCACTTTGTTTCTGTGTCTTACGCGCACATCTGCAGCTTTGCTTTGTGGTCAGTGATTTAATGTTCTTATCTAGGTAGGTTGTGTTGGTGTATGTGAGGTACAAAACCGATGGAGCGTTAAGAGTGATGTTGGTCGGCTTATGTAATACATTATCGCCTCTACACGCAAACCCAGCAACTGACGCGCAGAGCTTTACTATTATTCATTTTCCTATGGGACTTTAAGCGGTGACCATATTATTTTTTAGTTCAAATTCTAGAGCCTCTCTATGTTATTGTGTTTTTCCAGTCCGGTTGAAATTTTCATACATACGGTCGTTTAAAAAAAAAAAAGCTGTTTTTAGCCATTTTGAGAGTCTTGAAAATCGTGTTTCCAATAAGCGATCCTAATTTTTAAACTGATAGAAACATTGTTTGAAATGTGTTCTCTTTTCATAGATGTACAAACGTAATGCGCGTTGAGATGTTTCTTCCATATATGATTACTTCTAACTCCCTGCAATGCGTTTCAAGCGCAGGTAGACAGGAACCTTAATGATGTAATATTTCATGAGTCTTGGAGATCTACCAACCAATCGCAGACGTGTGGTGTCTCAATAATATTGTTCTGATTGGTACAGTCAAATAAGTGACGATTGTACACAAAGAGACTCTGCCAATAATCGTAAAGCAGAGCTGCAGATGTACAGTACATGCAACGAATTGAAACAAAGATGAGCAGAAACCTCTTGGCGAAAACTTCCGGTGTCTAGAGTCTTGGATAGGTTCAAGTTACGGAGGGAATAAAAATAAAAATCTTCACTTGGTTCCAGTAGAACCGACACAACATACTTATCTTACTCTGTGTTCTAATAAGTATATTCATGCTTTGAATGCAGGCAGATGGTGTTATTGGTCGTGAGGCAATATATGGAGTGAAACCATAGGTAAGTAAATAAATTAACTTCGCTAGCTCGTCTGGGGAACTTTCTCCTTTCTGCCGTAACCGTCGTTTATAGGCGATAAACTCCACAGCGCCTTGCGCTGCAGCAGATGTGGCTGCCGTAGCTGGCAAGTAAACAGGAAACAAATGACAAACGTCGCTTTAATTAAGAGCGGTCAGTAGGTGAAATAAACGAGTCCACGCGCTGCAGATGAATCTGTCATCTATAAAAAATACAGAGATTGTTTTTCGGCTCAGTAATTACATTACAATGGCTTGGTAAGAAGAAACTATTATTCGAAACTGTTATTTAAAACGTACATAATTTGTTACAATATACTTGACAAGGAAAGTAGGTTATTTCCGAAAATAACTTCTCATTGCCCGTTCCCCTAACTGATTGTCAAAAAAAAAAAAAATGTAAAAGTTGTACATAAAAAATATTAGCTCACGAAAATAACGTAGGTTGTAAACGCGTATCGATGCTGACATTTTCATTGATTGCAGATGCAGAGTATTTGTTGACAACCTTTGTGTGAACAATGACATTTGTGAACAGTACAAACACTTTCATAACACACAAAAAAATTTATTTGTATCTGTTTACCTTCAATTGAAGAAATATTGCGCTAAAGTGGAGCAAAGTTCTAAAAAATAGGCGTTACTATTTTTTTTATAGTAAAATCGTTATTCCATTATAAAAATTGTCTTTAAAAATTACAACCAACTTAACCATAACTACTACTTGTAATCGAAAAATTATTTTTGTTGCCCATTCTTAGGGAAACCTGATTTTCCCGAAAATATTTGTGCACCACTTTGTTTCAGTGCCTCATGAGCAGTTCTGAAGCTCTGATTCGTGACTATTGTCTGCATGTATTGAAATTGTTTTTGCTTTAAAATAAATCTTACGTAAATATAAAAAAAAGTAATTTCAGGATTTTCCAAAATTCTTCCTTGAAAGCTGTTAAAAAAATAAAATGTGATTTCAAATAATCTTCTGTACCGCTTATACCCGTTGAGATATCGAGATGATTTTTTGATAAGAATGGAGCTTGTGTAAATATATACAAATCAAATTCAGGTTTTTATGAAATTCGAAAATTAAGTAGGTGAAAAGCAGTAAAATGTTACAGTTTCCCTAAAAAAGAGAATGATCACGGAGAAATAATTCAATAGTAGTTTCTTTTTGCCAACCTACTCATAAATAAAACTTCTTTGGACTGTAGCCACTACATACGTCAGAATTGTCACGGCATGCCTTTAACATTCACTCAGGTATTGTATAAAGTTTGTGGTGTGGAAGGGGTGGGGTTATGGGTTCGTATCCCGTGCAAGACTAAGCGATGAGAATTACTATGACATCATACGAGCATATTGCGCGGTCTTTACACTGAGGTAAGACAATTAATTATAGTTCACTGTTATTGAGTACGCTAGCTGTTAAATGCCTTCATCACATATTTTATCCAGAGTTACTGTTTACATTACATAATTTCAAGGCAGGCAAAGCCGCAGCCGGCCAGCTAGTATATAGGCTACATGTATAAAAATATCACACTGTAATTTAACAATTATGTATTGTGTTATTGTTTTCGGCCCACAATATTGGAAGATAACACAAAGAAAAATTAAAATATTATTATTTTATATTTCGCGAAGTACTTAAAATTATTTTAGCTTTTAGTGTTTATCGCACCCATTTTGTAAAAAAGTTTTTCACGAAACGAATTTTTACGTGCACATCTGTAGTTCTGCTTCGTGGTCAGCGATTGGATATTTCAACTCTCGCCAGCCTTGGTATTCTACCGGCAAATCACATACGTGTTGTGTTGCAGGAACGTTATAGTAATTGGCTCAGGGAAATGAGATTCGGCTCTTCACGTAGACACGCTGAAAATAACAATGTAGCAGAACTGCAGATGTGCACGTAAGGTACTGAAACAAACTGGGGCAAAATTATTTTCGCGAAAAACAGGGATCCCTACTAATTAGAATTCTGACTGTCACAGTCAAATAAGCGACGCCTCTGTACAAAGTCATGTTATCCAATAACCATGAAACAGAGATGCAGATGTGTACATAAGACACCGAAATAAGTTGAGACAAAATATTTTTGTGAACATTCTGTGGCTCTGTATATGTTCAAACGGGCGTACAGCAAGTAATCAACAATGCATTTAGTTTAGTTGCCTAGGAAGTTTTAATTATCTTGTCTCGGCATAAGTCTAGCTTAATACATATTTTTTTTAAAACTTCAGAGAACGTTTCAGATACGTAGAAAAATTTTTGTTGCATCTTTTGTGGGCCTTGTTTCGCAGCATGTACAGTGCGGAAATTCCCGCAAGAAATATTTTCGCACCCGATTTTTCTTTCAATGCCTTACGTGCACATCTGCAGCTTTACTTTGTGATTACTGACAAGTGTGTGTTTGGGCAGAGGCGTCACTTAGTTGACTGCGACACCACATGTTTCTGATTTGCTTATGAACTCTAAGATGCACGAAGGTTGAAAACCGCCTATCATCGACCACGAAGCAGAGCTGCAGATATGTACGAAGGCGTAGAATCAATGTGGTGCAAAAATATTTTCGGGTAAACTTCTTGTCCCTAGTCATATGCAGTCGTATGTATGGTAAATTGTGCCATTCTCTAAGTACGCAAAAATTAATTTTTTAAAAAGAAATCAGTACTCAGCGTCAGGTTTTCTTCTTGCTGTGTTTGCTAAAATTATTAAAAGTTTTTAAACAAATTAAACATAAATATATGTTTTAGGCAATAAATATTGTCTTAAAAGTTTAAATATATATTTTTTTTATTTTTCATTTTTTAAATATTTTATATTTTTTTACTTTATTTTTCTTGCTGATCTACAGCCCGAGATATCTCGGGCAAATGTCTTAAGAGGTTAAGGAATGTAAAATGAAATTCACGACTTTTGAATGATTTCATGCCTAATATACGTACAAGGCTTTGCAATCACTTACGAAAGTGAGAAAAGAGATGGTATAACATTTACTCGTCACTGGAAAACCCTTCTCATTTCGAAATCCTGTGCACGGGCCTGCGTAAAGACTAAGATCCCAATGAGCTTCCTCTCGCTCTTTCTTCGTGTCTTTCTCGATATATATGTGTATACACACATGTACGAATCATATGCAGAATGTAATCGCCTAAGAGTAAACAGCACTGTTCTTCCCACGCAGTGCTGGACATTTCAGAGATATCTCCGCACACTTCTGCCTACACGAGGACTCCAACACCTGTAACCTTTGCGGTCAGTGTGTACAGCTATAATTTCAGACTTCACAGCGAGCATTGTGGGAGAGTAGGAGCATTTGCATGTACTGTTGGACGTGTGGGACCAATAAGCTACGAATATCGCTCTGTGCCCGGACAGCTGCGGGTATTTACGACAGTGAAGGTGAGGCTTAGGTAGATGAGATCATCGTTGTCTGCAAGTCTGTGTCCTTGGAGGGGGTGTGAGCAGCGAGGCCATCTTACTGGTTATGCAACTAGTAGAGCGAATAATATTTGCGGCTATCATATTATTATTAGAGACAGGAAATTCCGCGAAAAGATTTTTGCAGCACTTTGTTTCAGTGCCTTACGTGCGCACCTGTATCTCTGCTATGTGGTCAGTGATTGAATGCCGTAACACCAAGCGTCTGGAGGTTAAAGCCTAAAACAAACATACGTGATGTGTAGCAGTTATCCGTGTACTGATTGGCACAGTCAAATGACCAACGACTCTGCACGGATCGCTCTGTCAATAATCATGAAGTTGAGCTGCAGGTGTACACGTAAGACACTGAAACAAAGTGAGGCAAAAATCTTTTCGCGAAAATTACCGTCCTTACATATTATGCTTGTTGCTAGAGTTCCTAACTTTCGCGAAAATATGTTAGCGTCACTTTATTTGAGTTTCTTCTGCTTCGTGGTCGATGATTGGATGTTTTTAAACTCTCAGCGTCTCGAGGTTCCTCCCACTGCTTACTAGAGATATGAAAATATCGCGTTATCACCCGACATCAAGCTGGACTCCAAATACAGAACTGCAGCCGTGTTTAACGGTCATTGGTAAGGCCCGGTAATTTTCGCGAAAAGATTTTTGCCCCACCCTTGTTTCAGTGTCATTCGTACACACCTGCAGCTCAACTTCATGATTATTGGCAGACTTTTTTTTTGTGCAGAGTCGTTATTCATTTGACTGTGCCAATCAGTACATGGATGACTCATACACAACACGTCTGTGATTTGCAGGTTTAACCTCCACACGCTGAGTGTTACGGCATCCAATCACTGACCACATAGCAGAGATGCAGGTGAGCACGTAAGGCACTGAAACAATGTGCTGCACAAATATTTTCGCGAAAACAACCGGACCCTAGTCATTGGCAGTGTATATTTTTCTAGAGGTGTCTCTCATTTGACTGAGCCAATCAGAATAATATTACTGAGACACCACGTGTCTGTGATTTGTGCGTATAATTCCAAGACGCTGAGAGTTAAAAACTAAATTATTGACCATGAAGTAGTGCTGCAGATGTGCAGATAATAAATTAACACAAGTAAGAGAAAAATTATTTTAAGAAAAATACATTGATTCTACATGTACTCATATAGGCACAGATAAATATCTCAGGTTTAACGACCAGCGGGCCAGAATATTATGTCCTATGTTTATTACAGCCTGAGAAGTTTGTTCTTTCGTTACAAACCCCAGTAAAGCACGGGCGCATGACATTCGCGAATTTTTTTTTGTTTTAATTTGTTTCAATAATTAATGTGAACAACAGCAGCTGTGCTTTGTGGTTATTGGCAATGTCTATACTGCGAACCGTCCATATGTGGTTACAGAATAGAATCCCAAAATAAAGATTTGAAAGTAGGTCTTTAGAAATCTACTGTGTTCTTCTGTGTCTTCATCGTTGTGTCTAGTCTGTTGTCTGTGACGTCATCGTTATTATCCTGTCTTGTGTCCGTTATTGTCTTCGTCCCAGTATTATCTTTGCTTTATTAATTGTGGTGTCCTGAGTTTTATACATTATTTTGTGTATTTCGACTTTTATTCCTACTGTTTTTTTATTTTCCTTTATTTGTTGTTCAGTAATTCCTTAATATGATCTTGCATGGTCTGTAGTTCTGATTTATGGGTGTGTTGACTACGGCCAAGCTAGGCTGGTTTTCTCATTTTTTCATTTGTTTGTTCTTAGTCTCATTCCGAGATTTCTGGGACATCATAATATTGCAGTGGCATGTGTCCACAATAGAACAGTACGAATTCAAAAATGTTGAGATCTAAAAACATCGAATCATTGAGCTGCAGATGTGCAAGTAATGCACTGAAACAAAGTCGTGCAATAATATTATCGCTAAAATCAGCAGAACCTACCAGTGAGTAATCAGTTTCGACACACACCAGGTAGCACGGGATTCGTTCCATGACGTAGATAACACAAACGAAGGCAGTAGGCTTTTCCCGACGCAGATGCACCTAAATACACACTGTATGTCGTGCCTTCCGTAGATACGGATATTATCACGTTATTTTTTTAAATAAAAAATAAGTCTAATATAAATTTAGGAAAATCTGTTAAACCTTCAGTCTCCAAGTAAGAAAATATGACAATTCCAAAGAGCCATGTAAATTATAAGCGGACATGAAAAAATAAATTGATTAATAAGATCAAAATTCGTACCGACAAGACAATGTTACTCAATTAATACTTTCGGGTAACGTTAGGCGTACAATCTGTAGCTATCAACAAGTCCCAGTACTCACACTATGTCTACTACATGGCAACTGACATCGGCTCTTTCTCAATGTCTTACCATCGACACGGGCAGGGTTGCAACATCATCACTTTCTTCCCAAATGGTGATATAATTTTTTAGGAATGGTTTTGGAACTCCCAAGTCTTTTTCCTTGGTAATTTAAGAGCATCTCACATTTTAACTCAGGTAATTATTTAATAATTTTTGACCACAGATTCACATGACACGGCCCTTATCCGTGAATTTCATGACATCCTGTATATTCATCATTTATGAACTACTAAATATCCTCTCACTGAGGAGATCTTGGTTCATTTTCCGGCTGCAGGGGCCGAAGAGGGTTTTCACATATGGGAATTGTGATAGACTATGTTACCGGGCGAGTTTTCTAGGGGATATCACGGTTACCCGTCCATTCATCCCGACACATCTTCATACCAACCTCATTTCATCAGCGCTGAAAACTTATGATCAAAATATCTTCAACTCACTCACATACCTGCGAACATTATTAGAACCACTGATTTTTGGTGAACATAATTTTGTACCAGTTAGATTCAATGTCATATGTGCACATCTGTAGTTCTGCTTCGTGGTCAATGATTGGTAGGGACCTTGTTTTTTCGCGAAAAGAATTTTGCCTCACTTTGTTTCCGTGCCTTACGGGCACATCTGCAGTTCTGATTCGTGGTCAGTGATTGGATATTTTAACTGTCACAAGCCTTGAGAATCAACCGGCAAATCACAGACGTGTGGTGTTGCAGGAAAGTTTTTGTAATTGACTCTGTCAAATGAGATACGGCTCTTCACACAGACACGCTGCCAATAACCATGAAGTAGAATTGCAGATGTGCACGTAAGGCACTGAAACAAACTTGGGCAAAATTCTTTTCCCAAAAAAAAAAACCAGGGTTCTATAATGATTGGATATTTTAACTCTCAGCGTCTAGGAATTACACCAAAATAACAGATGTCTGGTGTCTCAGTAAGTAACATTGTTATGATTGGCAGAGACACATTAGCGACGCCTATGCACAAGTCCATGATATCCAATAACCACGAAGCACAGCTGCAGATGTGTACGTAACACACTGAAACAAGTTAGTGCAGTTTTCAAAAAAAAAATTGCTTTTACAAATGGATAGGGCCACGATTTTATAGCGAAAAGGTGTCTGCAACATTTGGCTTTAATGCGTCATGTGCACATCTTCAGCTCTGCTACATCGTCTGAGAGTGGGTGAGTTTACTCTCACTTGTCTTGGCAAATTACAGACGCACGGAGTCACAATAATCTTATTCTGATTGGTGCTGTCAACTGAGAGACGTGTCTGAACAAAGACACGCTGCCAATAACCATGAAGCACAGCTGCAGATGTGCTCGTGAGACACTGAAACAAAGTGGGACAAAAATATTTCAGCGACAAAATCATGGCCCTACATATAGATAATATCCTCGTCGTCAGTTACAACTCTACATAAAAACACCTCTCAGTTCATAAAATGGGAGAAGAAAATAATAATTCATTTGACATAGCCCGTAATCAGTAGTATGTTTTCGCATCTCCTGAAAACTTATCATTTATGGGCACGTGGGGTTTCTTAAATGGCCGATATAATTATTTTCGCCAAAAATTAGCGACTCAAGGCGTTATGCATGAGAAATATCAGTTTGTACGCCGCGTGGAGGGCCGAGATGACACAGGCGTGGGTGTCGGGTGCACCTGGACACCCCTGCATGATGCTGCGCTGGACCAGGTCTGTGGAGGGGGAGGGGGATTTGGAAATGAGCGTCTTGTGTGCCGAGGGAGGGAGAGCGAAGCGCTTAGCCGCGCAGAGATAGCAGGACAAGGAGGGGAGGGCTGCAGGTAGACCGGAAACTCTTGTCGTAAGGCATTAGTAGCCGATCGTTATCTCCTCCCTCCGCTCCTCCCCCATCCATGCCTCATTCATACTCTCCAGCGAGTCCTGCGACTCAGGAATGCCATTCACAAGACACGAGGCAACCAGACAACTGGCGGACGAAATTAAAAATAACACACGAGGAAAAAAAAAGAATATTGTCAGAAGGGCGCTCTTGCCAAGTTTTCCAGGCGGGGCTTAATTAATATAATCTCCATAAGTGGTCGACAGCTTGCTGTTTCTTTTTTCGACTGGAAAATTGCTCCGGAGGTCTATTTTTAGCGATGAACGATGGACAGGTGTTCCTCCCCCCTCTCTCTCTCCCCACTCCTCCCCCTTCCTCAAGGTCCTAACATACTCGCCGAGTCGTCATGTCGGACTTGTTTGCAGTAACATGTTCGGAGACGAGATCCGTGTGGCATCGACTTTGAGGAAAAAAAGGGGGAGGGGCATGGGCCTATTTGAAATTCTGGCGCCTTTGAAGGACGACCGTTGGTTTCAAACTGGCTTACACATGTCAAGGAAACTTATTATTTTTAAGGAGTGGTACATGAAGTAACGGTAAAAACCGTCACTTGAAATCCTCAAGTATTTTCTTTTTTATTTCAGTGAAGAAAATCTCAAAATTCGTGATCTTAAAATGAGAGTGCGCTGGTTTCAAATTTCCGCGTTTGACGAGTGGGAACAGCGGAGTGATAAGAGCCACAGTGCCACGCTCGACGAGAAACATATCGCCACTGTTCACAGCGCGCCAAACTGACGTGCAAGGATTTCGTTGTAGTCGTTTTCCTATGCGACTTTAAAGTGCGTGTTAGATAAATAAACGCTGAAAACATCAACTGATTTTTACGCTTTTTTTCAAAGCCAATATGGATAAAATACTCAATGACAATCCTAGGTAATAGTATTTGCCAACTTTAAGAGTAAATATTTATCCAGAATTACTAATTCGTTACAGTTTTGTTTTAAACGTTGGCTAAAACTATTGTCTAAGATTGCTGTTGTTTAATTTTCGCAAATTGGCTTCAAGAAACCTACAGTCATAGATTAATGCTTTTAGCGTTGAATTATGTACCACGCCCTCATAAGGCCATGATCTTTCACTTATTTCAAACAATTGCAAATAACTCGAGTATTTTTTAACCAAATGATTTGAAAAAATTTGAGACTGTGTACAGTCATACGATACACAATTTCGCCAGAGCGTTTTTAAAAATAAAATACCGTTTGCTAGCAAAACATTTTTTTGCTTCATTTTGGTTGTGATATTTCAGTGGAAAAAATTCTAAAAATCCATTTGGTGTATTGCAACATAAAAAATCAGAAACACACGATGATATATAACTGTGTAGACTGTAAGAATGAATTTTTGATATATGTATTAATTTGCGTTAAAAACATATTTTTTTTTCGAAACCACTGCAAATCTAGAGAGCAAGGCCTTAAGCGGTGAACCTAAAATTTTATTTTTGGACAGTGTGAAGTAACGGTCAATGGACGCATATCATTTTGCACTTTACGAATTCAGATGTGTTTTCCGGCGTCACAGCAGTCTAAATAAGAAGTTATCAACACAACTGATAAACCACTTTTTTCAAAGTGGGTGCATATTAACCCTGAAGATTAAATCGTTTACTTACATATAAGGATATTGAATAGTAATGTTAATTAAGACATAAGATAAACGAATATACAAAAGTTAAGTCAGCTTACTACCGTAAGCAAAATATCCGTACGCAGTTTGATTAAAACTGTAAAATTATTTTCTCAGATGTATTTCTACCATAAGGATACAAATGGCCGCAGATTTCAAAGTATTACAAAAGGATGAAAGAAATACAAAATTCCAGTCAACTAAATTACTGGAATATACATGTCGAGATTAATGAACTTCGGAAAAACATTTCCCCAAATATGTCATATTACGCAAAATATTTGACAAGGATGCCATTACAAAAATGTGAACACTTGATAAACAAACAGAAATGTCAAGTCAGCTTTGTAGGCTATGTACTATACGTCTACCAAGTTTGATGAAGTTCTGAAAACTTATTCCTAAGGTACATAATACTATGCTAAAAATTTAAAAATGTCCGCCATTTAGAAAATATGAACACATGTTGAAGGAAATACACAACAGTAATGTCAACTTTGTGTATGGTATCTGTGTACCAAGTTTGATGATATTCTAAAATACGATTCCTTCGATATCTAACTTGATCTAAAAATGTTGAAATAGTCGCCATTTTGAAAATATGAAAAGGGCATAAATTAAATATATAAAATTGAAGTGAGGGTGCTAATGTGCTACGAGTGTACATGCTTTAATGAAATTCCACTTGTTCAAAAGTTTTTAGGGGGGTGGGAGGAACGTACACACACGCGCGGACGGACACACACACACACACACATACATATATATAGGAAGGTAATTTTTTTTCCCAGTTTGGTATGTCTGTTGGTTTTAGTGTAGTCCTTAAAACGGAAACATACAAATTTTGACTTTAACAAGCAATTACGTGAAAACTATTAGAGGTAAAGAAATTTCATAAGAATAAAATTTAGTCACATTTTGAGTCTAAAATAAGATAAAAAATATCTGGTACACATAAAAAATAAAAAGATGATGAAAATTGATGTACACGTAACTTACTGGTAAGAACCGGCAAAATACGCGTAATTATTTTATAACATACTATACTGTACAGTCATGGACACAATAAATGGGCCAACTCGTGAAGGTGGAAATATTTTAAGTCCCGCCTCGGGTATGTTCGGCAGGCATGCCTTCGTGCAGACAGCAGATGAGGGCGTGACGTCACACAACGGAAAGCAAAGGCTACGGTCAAAAAGGACGCAAATTTCAACACGAAATTGTTGTAAACAAATACTTAGCTGTCTTTACTAGAGAATAACCGTTGTTAATATTTCATGTTCATAAGTAGAGACATTTAATGGAGAGTAACAATATTGACGTTATGCCACAAACCTATCAGATTTCGGTGAATTATTAGTCGATATTATTGTCTTGTAGTTTAATGTGTATTAATTATACAAATAAAATTCACGTTCTAATATTATGATAACTGTCCCTCGTCTTTAATTTGCAACTAGTGCGTGTAGAAAGCAACTTAATGTTTATAAGACAAGCACCCATATCCTCGGCAGCAACGATACTGAAATGTTTTGAGA
Source organism: Medauroidea extradentata (assembly GCA_003012365.1). Taxonomy (NCBI): domain Eukaryota; kingdom Metazoa; phylum Arthropoda; class Insecta; order Phasmatodea; family Phasmatidae; genus Medauroidea; species Medauroidea extradentata. The sequence continues at coordinate 90,457 of PNEQ01058474.1, read as the reverse complement.
GCATTGTACGCAACAACGGTAGGTCGTAGGCTATGTCAAGGAAACACTAGTTTGTTTAACTAGCTATTATTGCTCAAGTATCCAGACAGAATTGTCGCGTATTATGACAGAACATACAAATGGTATTTACGTACCAGCGAGATATTTTAAATATCACGACATCATAGAATAATATTTCGTCAATGTTATTTTAATTGATTGCAATATGGATATTCAGAAATATTCACGTTCGCGCAGTTTGAATATTGGAACATAAATGTTTGACATTTCATTCTTTCACTAACACGTCGTTGTGTAACGTTATACAACATAGTTGACAGTAGAATGTAGCAAGTTGTGTGTTCATACATTACAGCTGACAGTTGTCAAATACGGGATTGCATACAGTAACGTAGGGAACAGCAACATAAAACGTTATAGCAGTCTTACACTTCATATAATATGCTTGCACTACGTAGTATGTGTTAATAATCAATACTTAATTCACTTGTCAGTCAGAACTGGCTAGTCATGTATTATCCACAGGAAAAGAAAATATGAGGAAATATGTTCCTTGCATCACGTTCTTCTGACAACTGTGCTGTGACAACATTTATTTTACGTGATACGTGGCTGCTTAGTGAGCTGTGTGGGTAAGAATCTATGTTATGACCCAAGGACGGAACCACGTGTGCAGTCGTTTCGCACAGGAGAGAGACAACTGTTTCTGTCAAACGGTGCGAAAGTGACCTTTGCAACTACCTGGACAAACAACTTACAACATTATTCTGTAATCAGGATCAAGCTTATCGCTTAATATAAGATATTTAGTGTCTGAAAAACTTTGTTCTATGGTTGTTTCTGAAGGTTTTGTTGTAAAGAACCACTACAGTGATGGTGTTACACGTTTTGTTCGTGCTTAACAGATGTGTAGAGGTCAATTTCGCGGATTCATCTGGCAGTAGCTTAGATTGCTCAGTCCTGTACACGCTCTGGATACAGTCGATTATTCATTGGCTTACAACATTACAAGCGATAGCTCTATGAATCATTTCCTTATTTACTACTGGCTTGCAGTAGTCAAATGCGTTTCGTGACAGCCGCCAGATAATCATACACGTGATGATGAAGTATGCATTTTTGGCGTTCAACCTGACCTGGAATGTATTTGCGAAATTGACGTACCTCTACAGATGTGAAATTAAGTTACAATGGATCAGCAGTGGATGGACTGTCAAAGAGGGCTAGAAGTATCCCGAGAAAACACTCTGATGTAAGCAAGTAATAACTTCACCGCGACTGTCTATTAAATATTACCTTACTGTTAAAATATGCATTAGTTTCAGCTCGCAGCATGAGAATGAGAATACAAGTGCATTGAATATTAACACTTTTAATACACTATAGATAACTGTAATTATCTGATTATTGGAAAATTTGTGCACTTTTGTAACTTCATTACGTTTTCTATCTTTATGTTTGGAATTGGTGGACAGCTACAATAAACTGACGTTCAAAACCTGGTTATCTTTTGATTTGTAGGTCGGTTTAAATAACTGAGCATATTCATACGAATAACTCGAGAGTTGTCTGTACCGGAATTACACACGCATTAATATAAATGTGACGTCTTTTGAATAGTGTTGATATTCGTTACTTCTGTTAACATCACGTATAATTAAACCTGTCGTCAAACTATGAATCTGTGTACCTATGGGAAAGTGGAGGGACATTCACATTCATTCTTAATAGTTCTGCAAAACATCCACATTTATTAGATGGACAGGTGATTTAATGTCATGCGTGTTATGTTAAATGCTAATATAAGTAAACAAAACATACTGCATTTTACATTTCCATTGTATATGTAACAAGCATTATTGAACCGTCCTGATGTCACATTTAGTATCTTTATGTTTTTTTAATATTACAAAAGTGTTATGCCTGCAATTTAACATAGTTCACTTCGATTGCATATGTTTTTTAATCTGAGTGAACTTTAAGAACTATTTTAATCAATTATGTGCAGACAGAGATGTGATATATATGTGTATGTATGTAAATATGTATGTAAGTATGTAAATATGTATGTATGTAAATATGTATGTATATCACTATCATTCCCGATTTCCTTTTTGGGCCTTTCCAATGTATATTATAAATTGTCATGTGTCACTTTTGCATTTACTAAATGATTTGTGCGCCGCACTGGTTCAGCCAATATACAGTGTCTGGTCGCTTGAGGAAGGTGGTAATGGGCGATGCTCCAATCCTACAACACAACCTGGGCCCAGCGCAGTTAGAGCGCACCGCTATTCGTTGTTCTGAAGGTTGCCTGGATGCCAGGCTCCCGCTTGCATGTAGCCGATGATTGCCGATATGGACTTTGATTATTTCAGTGGACCACTTTTTGTGTCTATGACTGTACATATTAGATAACTTTCTTTAATTCAATTGACTCGGTAATTTGAGAAACCTCACATGTGCGTAAATGTGAAGTTTTTAGAAGGCACAAAAATATATTACAGAATGTATTACAAACATATTTATATGAAAACGGATCACATAGGCTTAATATAATTGACTTAGTGGCATATCATGGGCTGGAATTGGACTAATGTTATGACAGTAATATTTATGTTTTAGTAGGATCGATATGAAGGGTTTACAAATTACTTGCATTGTAACATAGAGAAATAAAAGAAACGCAAGTATTTTTGTTACAATCGAAAACAAAACACAGAAGTGCGGATATGTGATGTTTTATGTGTATTCGGTGCAATTGACGGCGAGAAAATGATCCACATCTAAAAGTCAGTTTTGGAAAAAATTGGACACGTGGAGGTTCTCGAATGCCCGTTTAATTGGTCACGAAAATACGTGTGTAGCCACTTTACATAAGAGTATGGCTACTCTACAGTGCATTCTCCGAGTCAAGCCACGCCATTGTCGGCCAATGGGAAACGACGAACGAGCCTATAGTCATTTGGAGTCTAAGTCAGTTGCGAGAAAATGTATTTATTTAATTGCTTTTTTGGTGAAGAAGTTAAGACGTTCTCCCTTTTTTACACTTAACCATATGCTTCAGACGTTTAGCAACTAAATTTTATTGTAAAAAAATTAAGGAAAATTGCGTACCGAAAAACGGGTTGATTAGAAACAGCGGGGTGAATATAAACAAAATTAGAAATAAACTCCTACTAGCCGACACCTTTTGCCTGAAAAAATTATAATTACCATAAAAGTATTGTTTGTGAACGGATTTTAACTTGCCTACCTTAAAATATAATTTTTAAAAAATAATACCTATAATGTAGCTTTAAAATTGTGTTTATATTCACCCCAGTGTTTCTAGTCACCCTGTTTTACGGTAAGGCTTTCATCACTTCTACTAAATGAGTAGAGATACAAAAAAATTAATTTTGCAGCAATTCCTTGCAGTGTTTTGGGTGCACATCTGCATCTCTGCTTCGTGTTTAATGATAGGATGGTTTTAACTCTCAGCGTCTAGCGACTCTACCCGCCAATCACAGACATGCGGTGTCTCAGTAACAATATTCTTATTGGTACAGTCATGATCGAACGCCTCTGCACAAGCTAGGTAAGGTAAGTAAAATGGGTTTATTTCTCTTCGACAGCGAGTTCATTAGAGACGGTACCCCGTCACAAATCCACGCTATTCAATTACCATGAAGCAGATCTGTATAGGTGTCCGTAAGACTTTGAAAACAACTTGGTGCAAATCTCTGTGGCTTTATAAACGAACATTCTGAAACAGTGAAGACAGACACTATCATTCAGAGTTGAAAGTATTATTAAATGATACACGTACGCATAACAATGTTGTACGCTAGTTAGAGTTACTTATAGGTCTGATGTTCGGCAGACGGAGTCCTTACGGTAAACCAACCATATATCTTGATATACCTTAATATCGTGATATACCATAATATCGTGATATATGTACCTTAATATCGTGATGTATACATTAATATCGTGATATATAGCCTACCTTAATATCGTGATAAACATCTTTGTCGAATTCACGTATTTGGGAGGATATGAACACCAAGTTCGCTAGATTACGAACTGAGAACAGATATGTGTAGTTTCAACAATAAGTTACCAATATATCACATAAAAGATCACACTTAAAATGTTTAACATATGTCTGTAACTGAAGATCGAAGCCTTAGTATCAGGAAGTAAGGTAGGTTTACTCTATACGTAGATCGCGATAGAATGAGAACTTTATACTAATAAGTAACAAATAATTCTCATGTTGACCTCGGACTTAAACGTTTTAATTCGTTACAAAAGAAAAGTAACTTGTGTTTCGAAAGTACTAACTTTACCCCTAACCACCCTTACGTATATGAAAATAGCTCCAATTGAGTTACGGATAAAAGTTACCATTCACATTTACAAACAATTGAATCAGTCATTTCAGAAACACCACATGTTACATTTTTCACAACATGGGTTTATTGATATTTACTCTTCATTGCGCGAGACTCAAAATGTCTAACACAGACGTGACAGGTAGATTACACAATTTTTAAAAAATTACATTACCTTACTTATAAAGTTTATCAAAATATACATTTTCAGTATAACATTATATTACAGATATTTCTTGAAAGTTACTTTTGGTGTTTCTCAAATGACTGATTCAATTGAGTCTGAAAGCATACAATTAATTCCTGATTTTTAACGTCTACGAACACATACGCTGTTAATTGTGTAGTTTGCAGTTTGTTGTGTAGCAATGCGGAGCTCCATACGTTTACCTTGGGACTGACTCAGATCTTCCACTGTGATAACTAGGTTTTCACTTCTAATGAATATTTGTCAGTGATTCAGTGAGCAAATCATAGGGTCCGCATCTCGTCGGTGTCGTAAACGCTTGACTCAACTACACTGAATGACCTAACGACGACCAACTGGAACATTCTGACTGACGTCTGTACGATGCAACACGAGGTAATTGGTTGACCAGTCATTTGAGGGCGATAAATTTTGGTGAGACGTGAAATGTGTCTGTCCGTTTTTCTCCGGTTCGTTGACCAAGCTGCCATTCATAATTGTTGCGAAGCTTTACTGGGAGGTAGGCAATCCGCGATGCGGCGCTGTTTGCTGGGATGTGTAGCCATTCAGGTGATCGCAGTTCTCTCTACCACTCAACTTTACAAGGGGCAGTACTGTAAGTTTGCACTACACGGCTTTTTTTCAGTACGGCTAAATGCTGAAATTATCTTGATTACAGTAACTACAGCATAGCACGAAACATATGAAAGTAATCCGAAAATTATTTTCATTAGAACCCTTGCAGCGATGGCAATGTTTTTAGCAATTCCTACAGATAGAGAAAATTACATTTTTTTTTTCAAAAATATTTTTATTCCACCTTGTTTCAGTGTCTTACGTACAAATATGCAGCTTTGCAGTATGTTTATTGGTAGCATGAAATTGTGCAGAGACGTCGCTCATTAGACGGCGCCTTGTAAAAATAATTATTTTACTGAACAACCATACGTCTGTAATTTGCCGCTAGAATCCTTGGACCCAAACATCCAATAATTGAATACTAAGTACAGCAGCAGATGTGCTCATAAGTTACTGAAACAATCTGATACAAAGTTCTATTCACTAAACATATACAGGATACACCAGCATTCACCTGTAATATTCTGCAACACACGACGTGTAATTCGTTTGAAATACTTGTGGTCATAACATATACAGATACTTAAGTTTTAATAAACACAGCAAATAGTTACAAAACAGAATTTCACATTGCCATGCTATTTGAAAATTAACGCGAGCTCGTTGAATATACACAGTTACATCAGATTAGAGACAAGAAAATTTCGTAAATTCAGTTAAGGATAGGTTTGATATCAGTCAAACATGCAATTAATTATGTAAGGAGTGGAAATCCGGACACTGCTTGCACCAGAATCTGTTGAAAATCTCGTTATTGGGAGTCTGGTTTTAATAATAGTCGCGTACTCTTTCGTGCTTACATGCATATTTATTTTATTATTTGTACTTGAACAGTTTGTTTTGATAATTAAAGATATGGAGAAAGACAATGATAACCCATTATTTTAATTATTTGAGTTTTATGCAGAAGCACAATGGTAATCTCATACTACATACACATTTCGATATAAGAGACTAAGCAATATGTCTACAAATGGCAGCAGAGTGCAGTATGATCTACTGCACCAATAATATAGCCATATTTATTTTTGTACTAGCTGTCCCTTTGCGGCTTCGCCCGCGTGTACTATAGAAAAGAGTAACTAACTTTTAGTTACGTGTTAATTGATGGTGATACTAAATTCTATATTAAACTATATTCACTGTTTATCTTTAAAACATCAAATACAAATAGATTTGTCCAGTCCACTGCGCTAAGCGTACTTTTTTAAATTCATCTTTATTTCTCTATAAAACAGCTGCCCGGCTGCGGCTTCCACCGCAAAACAGCTGCCCGGCATTTAACAGCTAGCGTACTCAATAACAGTGTAAAGAGCGCGCGCAATACGTTTGTATGATGTCATGTAATTCCCATCGCAAAGTCTTGCACGGGATACGAACCCGTAACTCCACCCCTCCCACACCACAAACTTTATACAATACCTGAGTGAATGCTTAAGGCCTCAATCACAGGAACATACCTACATTGTTTAAACAACAATAGCAATAAAGCTCAAATTGACTCTACTGTTTTTAGGGTTTTTTTCGGCAATTATTCGAATTTTTCTCGCCGTAAAAACCATCTTTGAACTTCAACGAACATTAAAAAAAAAAAAAAAGAATTGGCCAAATTGGTCCAGGCGTTGTTGAGTTATGCGCTTACCAACACATTTTGCGATTCATTTATATTATAGATTATTGTCTAGTTGCTTAATTTTTTTTGTTTATAAACATTAATGATTTTTTTTTCATATTTTACCTTCTTTTTAAATGTGCATTTGTGCATTACTCAGTCGTGCTACATTGCGGGTTACCGTTGCATTTCTCCATGTCCTACATTTCTTTTGCACTTTATTTTGTAATCATCAGTGACGTTACTTCGTGAGGTTCAACAACCAGCAGGCTAGACTGCACAGTCCTGTATACACTATGTCCTCAGATACTTGTATATTGTCTGCTGCTACACTGAATGGACAGTTGTACATGGGACAAGGTAGCGTAGGAGTCTGTGAGTGTTTTTTTGCAGGTGTGCTATTGGTTCAGAGTAGCCTACTCACGAACGAGATTCGTCGACAAAGACCCAATCACATCAAAAGTACTGGAGTACATAACCTAAGTTCAGCAAAATATTAACCACTGAAAACATCAGATCTGAGGTAAACATCTATGTACAGTAAGTAACTTGTTAGGGTTAATTGGGAAAGTACGTTAAGGAGTTTGAAAATTAAGTTTTCTTCAAATGTTTTTTGCTAAATTTCTGGGTCTCTTTGTTTACCAACGGCCATAGCAGAGTGAATGAGTGAGTGTATTTGGTCAGCGCTTAACACCGAGGTCTTCAGCGCTGGTGAGAGGTGACATGAGGTGAGTATAGGGCAAGGCCGGAATGAAAAGATAGAGGAAACGTGATATCCCCGAGAAAACCCGCCCAATAACGGCGTTGTTTGGCAGGATTCCCACATGCGCCATAGCAGAGAGCTATCTCGCGGTGAGCTGCGACAGTGTTCTCGTGTGCATGGCCCTTGATCCCTGCCGACCCTGGCTGAGGCTGGCGTGGGCAGGTCCAGACACGCCTGGTGCTGGCTGCCTAGTTAAGACTAATTGAGCGGTTAGAAACGCTGCGAACTACGCAGAAAGAATGCCCGTCACACAGAGCTGTCTACACGCCGGTCCTCACCAACTGCGATCCTACTAAACTAGGGACACACATTTCTTGCAGAAGATTTTAGGGTAATCTCACTGAAATAAAATTATTGTTTTACTCAACTTCTCTTAAAATAACGAGAACAGTCCTACTTGTTTGTCGGTACTTCATGTATTATTCATCCAGCAATATGTTCTATAGACTTAACAATATGTCCTGTAAAGTTAGATGCCTTTTCTCTTTCTGCAGATAGAAGTAACACTGTGTTACTCTCAATGAAATATACTGTTTCTCCTTCTATGTTCTCTTTCTCTTTCTACGGATAGGAGTAACAATATGTTCTCTAAATAAAAATTGCTCTTTCTCCTTCTGCAGATAGGCGTAACAATACGTTCTGTAAATGAAAGAGACTCTCCTTCTGCAGAGAGAAGTAACAATATATTCTCTTAATAAAAGATGTTCTTTCTCTTTCTACATATAGAAGTAACGATGTGTTCTCTCTTCCTCCTTCTATGTTCTCTAAATAAATATGCTCTTTCTCCTTCTGCAGCTAGAATTAACAACATGTTCTCTCAATGAAATATGATCTTTCTCCTTCCAAGTTTTCTAAATAAATATGCGCTTTCTCTTTCTACAGATAGAAGTAACAATATGTTCTCTAAATAAAATATGCTTTTTATCAGTCTACAGATAGAAGTAGCAATATGTACTAGAAAAGAAATGCTATATTTCTCATTCTACTGATAAATGTAACAATGCTAATATATCCTCTTCAATAGAACACTTTATTGTGGGAACAATCCAGATAGTTCCAATAGCAAACAGGACTTTCCTATTTTAACATATGTATGGCAACTTTAACAATAGAATGCTAGAGTTCTATAACTTCCTCGTTTACCTGCAGCTCAATGATTATTTGCGGCATGTCTTTGTGAGGAAATGTTTCTCATTTGACTGAGACAACCACAGTAATTTACTACGCCACTAAACGTCTGTGATTCGCGGAGAATCCAAGGACGCTGAGAGTTAAAAACAAACCGATCACTGACCAGTTTCTGACATGTTATTTAATTATAAAGTGTTCTAAAATCATTGAACGAAAATAAGTTTTCTGTATGTATATAACTGGGAACAAAAAAATTAAAATATTATTTTTATGCGCTTAGGTCCCTTCTGATGTTGATTTTCTCATTATCCATACAAATATCAGTTTTGAGAGTTTTGTACAGGTGGAGGGAAATTTCTCATATTTAGGGACTTCATAGTATAATACACGTACTTCAGCTTTCGCCATTTGTTCGTTGGCTGCTGACAAGACATTCACGCCGGAACAGATGGAAATAAATTGGGTATCGTTTACTTCAAAGTTCATAGTTAGATCAGATTTATTCAAGGTATGGCTGATTAATTGTCAGCCAATTTTACGAGATATTTTAATATTACATATTGTTTAATTACGAGTGCAGCAATGATTTTGAGGTGAAAATATTTTGCTCAGTTTGGTTTGAATGCATTTTGTGTGCCTCTGCAGCTCTGCTTCGTGGCCAGTGGTTGGGTGTTTTTACTCTCTCTTGTCTTGGGGCGCTAAAGGAAAATCACGAACGTTGACTCTAAATTGAAATTTCTGAATGTTCATCAGTTTTCCAGTGATTTTCTACTGATTCATATTATTTAAAGTGCTCTATGGAGAATAAGTTAAAAACCACTATCGTTTTTCTCGGGATTTCCTATTTCCCCTGCCCTTTCATTGCGGCGCATCTCCAAATTCACCTCGTTTCATCTTCGTCTGCTGTCAAGACTTGGTTAAGAACAGCCCAAATCTCGGTCTACTGTACGTATCTAGTATCACACTTTTGGTGTCATAAGCGATAAGAAAGAAAATGTGCATAAACTGGAATGTGTTTCCTATTTTCATGTCCCAATTTTAAGGAAATGCATAGGCTAATATCAATTTTATGTACATCAAAGTTATTGGAAGAAATGTTGTGCCTACCATGCCTGCATTATAGTTTCATGTTCTAACTTCATACATTATAAGATACTGTGCAGAATTTGTTAAAGAATGCTGAAACGTACAAAGATTTCAGTGACACCCCTTACTTTTTTCAAGGCACTGTCTCAACATCGCCAGTTACAACATTTTCTGGTTATGAGGCTGGATTCATTTGGTCCTTAAAGAAATTTCATAGAAAGAAATTTTCCAGTTATAAAGTTTTTCCTTTTATAGCATAGACATTTTATTTGTCCCTTCAGAAATGTTATAAGAGGGCTCCCCTGTATCAGTGAAGAAGTAGGAAAGGATGAAAAGAGGGAAGGTTCAGGTGTAAAAACAGAAACACGACCATACACAAACTGTGTACAGCAAGGCTTTAATAAAGTATTAAATTATGTTATGTAAAGTGAAATGAACAAGCAAGCAACTCAGTTGTCTTTGGCAACTCTCTATCCTGAGGGCCAGTTTATTATCCTGAAACGCTGACAATTTGTGTGGCGAACTCCTGTTATATATATTTTATTCTCTAGCTGGCAACCAAGCTGTCACAGATCCTGTTCAGTGCTTAACAGGAGAACTGTGGAGGTGAAACAAAATAAACATTGTGAGTTGAGACTAGAGCTGCAGGAATTTTGTCACTCAAAGCTAATAGAACAATTTAAGTATATTTGTATGTAAAGTCACACAGTAAAACTCTGTTATGAAGTTCCCACTTAAATACTATTAGTTAATGACATGCATACACCCGTACTTCAATTTGTGTGTATTTTTGGATATTTGCGCAGGATTTGACAATGTTGCTGGCATATTTGCAAACACCCAGTTTGGCAAGGTACTTGAAACTGGCATTGTGGATTTGCCAAATTCATCACATCTTTCCGGCACGGAGACAGTGACGCCTTATGCTTTTGCTGGGGATGAAAGGTTTCCCTTAATAAGTACTTAGAGCCTGTTCTAGACGAACTGTCGTATCGTAAGAGCATAAAATATTTAAGTATCGTTTGTCGAGAGCCAGAAGGGCAATTGAAAATGTTTTTGGTATTGTTGTATCAAGGTGGAGAATATGGCAACAACCGTTAGCATTTTCATTACGCAATGTTGAAAACTTGGATTTGGCTGTGTGCTGCCTACACAGTTATCTCATGTCAGTGAATGGGCCACAGAACAGGTATAATTACGTTGGTTTAGTCGACCAGGACGGACCCGAAGACCAAGTAGTTCAAGGGGAATGGAGGCAGCAGGTTAATGAAGGTTTATTTCTGTGATTGGGAGGGGGGGGGGGGTTGGTGCCAACAAGGACAATAACTAAATATTTTCTATCGTATCATAGTCGCCTATATCCACCCATGTGAAACGATACTGGGCATCACAAGCAGCCATCAGAACAATGATGAAGAAACCATGATACTGACAGTTGTGAAATGCAGAGCCACTCATTTGCAATTTCTTCCCAACGTCTTCTGGTCGGTATTTGCAAATTACTTGTTTTGTACGGCATTAGCAATTGCTTGGCACTTTCATGCACAATTTTGTAAGAGGTAGACAGCCCAACCCTAAAAAGCAAGGCTGTGGTTTTATGGCTGTCACCATGAGCCAAATAGCTGTAAAAACAAAACAATTACTGTATTAATGCCAGATCAAAGGAAGTTTACCACAAGACCGACCGAATGGAAAACCAAGTGTATTGGAAAGGAGGGGGAGGGGTGTTGATTAGGCTCTCATACTTGTTTGCAGTTCTGACAAGCGCTCATATATAGGATGACCCAGAATAAGTGTTACAAATTGATAGAGATGGTAGACGTGCATGTTTGGAACATATTTGATTCAGGAACCCATGTCAGGAAATGCCTCCTTATACCAGAAAATGCCGCAACAAATGAACAGGGGTAGGTAGGCAACCTGGCGGGGACAGTGTCGTCGGATGTCTATAACAACACAGGTTTATTCAGTAATGTGTACCTTTTACAATTGCTGCTCAAAATATCCTCCGCCACACCCCATACATGCGTTCCGGTAATGAGTTCCTTAATCATATATGTTCCAAACATGCACATCTACCGCCCCTATCAATTTGTAACACTTATTTTTGGCCACCGTGTATTCTAAGTCACCTCAGAAGACGTACTTGAGCTAAGGGCAGGTGCCACTTACCTTATCAAGCTCTAGATCCAATTTCACAATATGCGTGTCCCTTCAGGAAGGGCTCAAGGGATAATAAGATGGAAAAAGCACTAGGGCAAGTAGTCAGGGGCACATTGCACTGAAATCGAACGCAACCTAGAAGTTCTATTGGATACAATAAACTGAAGTGAACCTGTTAACCTCGTTAGTTAATTAATTATTTGCTACACATATTAAAATCAGTTAATCTTGAAATTGTAATTTTTTTCATGTACATTTTAAAGATATATATGAGATACAAAATATGTGTACACTGCTTTTGCCCAACAAACAATTTCTCTGATCTTAAATTTAATCTTACAAAACACCGTTTCAGAAAACGAGTATGCAAGACATATCTAGTTGTGTACACTTCATTAAAAAAACAGCCAACAAAATATTAATTATATGGGATCAACATAGGCCTAAGCATAATTTGTGAACGTACAATGATACACAATCAACACATTCAAACTAACATCACACTGGAACACTCAAAAGATTCAAACTACTAAGTAGCTATGATAAAGCAATTATGATGTGACTGTTCTAAATCCTAAATCCAAAACTACCACAATGACTACTGAGAAACTGCAACAAAATACCTAAAAATCACTACAGTTTGGGGGTAAATATATAGAATAGCTACTCATTGTGTGCCGGCCAAACTACTGATTTTAGAGGAATTGTTTATAAATGAAAAATGTTTTATAGACGTTAGAAGTAGTCCTAAGTAAAAAAATAACGTGTTGAGTTATATTAGTTTAGATTACCTAACCCAGTCTAACTTAACCTAACGAAAAAAATTAGCTTGACCGGTACACGACAAGTAGCTATTATAAATATTTACCAAATTATGGTTTCAAGGACAGGCGGTTACAAGGAAAAGGATGGATAAAAAATGAAACATTAACGAAATTTACATAACTTACTGTCATTGCCAAGCGCTGTTCGGTTGGCAATGGAGTCCTGATGCTTATATTTTGCAGAAACGGTTAGAGTAGACTTAGCAGATTATCGAAATGTTCCACTGACATTCTTGTTAGTTTGAAAAATTCCTCGTGATCTGATATTTTAAGTTCTTGGGAAATATTTATTTACGCTCCATGCTGTTGTCGTAAGCTTAGGCTCACGGGATGGAATATTTTATGGAGAGAGTTGTAGCAGAAATTTTAGTCGAGGTTCACAGCCGCCAGGGTGTATTGATGTCACGGTCGTAGAATAACAGGTCTGGACATTCGCCTATCTACCAGTGTATTTGTTTGACCCCCTTGTTGTTTGGCTGTAGTTCGTCAAGTTACCGAGAATGTCGTACTTTTTGGCGCCGTTTTCCGGGCGGTCGGACTCAAACTCCGTCCACTTTTTTGCATTGTTAAATTTATAAAGTAAATAAAGATTGCTGGAGCCTTTTCTTAAATTTGTGAACGAAGAAAGTATTTCATAAATTGATAAAAAATGCGTTTTGATAAATTGTTTATCTTAGCGGAAAGGAAGTGGGCGGAGTTTAGTCCGACCGCCCTAACATCAGCGCCAATAAAACACAATATTCTGGGTAACTTGGTGAACTACAGCCAAACAACAAGGGGGTCAAATATCCAGGCGAGTGTCCAGACCTGTTCTTCTACGGCCGTGATTGATGTAGTATTTATAATATTTTCCTCTCTGTTAAGTAAATAACAGCATGGCTGACTTTTGTGGTAAGGTTTTGCGAACGAATACTTGGACATTGCTTTAACCAGTTGTATTAAACGTTTGTTTTGCCAAGGCTTCAGACGGCTCAAATTATTACACACAGATAAAAAACTATCGTTATCGGAGTACTAGTATTATCACTGGCCCGGATAAATGTGAAAAAAATAAATAAATAACGGAATAAGAACATGGACACGTAGAACATACTAGAATATGCAGACGATCCAATTCTTCCGCGATAAATAGCTCTTTTCTGTATGCATAATGTACGTTAAATTTTTTTTAGCATTTTTTAAATTTGTATCCCTAGAAAATATTTTACGGCAACTACAAACAGGAAAATGTTTGTTATAAAAACATTTGTTGAGCTGGTAAAAATAAGTAAACACAGATTTATGGCGAGAGAATTGCTGAACATTTATTCATCGTAGATTAATATAACCACAACCATGCCCTGTCAACTCAACGAGCAGTATTGGTACAAAGAGTTAGTTCGCACCACCACCACACAGTCGCTAGTTAGATTTAGAGTAAGACAGCAGGTATTTTATTTTTTTATCATTGTTTTGCAGATCGTTGGTTGAAGTAAAATGGCATGAAGAATGGTTATGTTTGATGAGCGAAGTGGTCAGAAGCTTTATATTTTATTAATACCTGAATTTTATGTCGCATAAGACACCGATGGCTTGTACAAGAATAGATTGGATTTCAAAGTTTACATTTAAGTGCAAGCCAAAGCCAATTTTCGCCATTTTCTGATCGTGTAAATTGTAAATACTATCATACATCACAGTACAGAAATAAGTGAAAGTAAAAAATTTAAAGGGATTTTGGAGTTGCTCTGTGCTTAAATTTTCGTTGCTGTGATTTTTATCACTAGGCCTAATAAGTTGTATGAAGAGGAAATAGTGACTCTGACTTGCATTTAAAACTACGTATAAACGATAACATAAAAAATTGTTATTAATTTGCGAGTAGTACCAATACTTTTAGTGTCAAAAAATTGTGCTATGGTTATGTACACAGGGGTAGCATAAGGTCTGAATGTAGGAGATGGGAATGAAGCCAAGAGGGGGAGAGGTAGCCACTAAATTAGCTACCCGCAATACTGCTTTAACCTCAAAAGTACACATCAGGTTGGTATTTTTTATGGTAAATTAATATATTATGCTCTTTAATTGATGTTTTACGTTGAAAACTCAATATTTTAGCCTTGTTTACACACCTCCTAACTAATATTTCCTCAATTTTTTAATAAGTCGGCCATATTGATACCAACCACGTCAAGCGTTTGTTTGGTTACAATTCCCGGCGACATGCTCCATCTGGACCCTTCTAACATCTTTGGTTATGTACAAATAAAGTAATAATTGTTTTTACGACATCTAGGTAAAAAATTACATGTCAATCGAAAATGTTTAATCAATATACAAATACGAGAAATTGATAGAAGTCGATGTGTTGTAATCGAGCAAAGAATAGCGATCATATCGATTAGTTTCCGCCACTACCATTAAAGCGTTGCTGTCGCTGTTCCCGTTTCGTACTATTTCATTTTACCTTCTATACCCCCTACTTATTCAATGACCACAACGTCTAAAAATCGTGGGAGATAACAAAACGACTACCAAACAAATGACTATCTGAAGAAAAATAAGGTCACTTAGTGCCGGCAACAATCACCTAAGCGCCACTGTCCAGTATGGCAGCAATATTAACAGTCAAACAAAAATTATGAAAGTTAATGACGTTCTTTATTGTTATAACTACGGAGTTGGCTTCTGATGTTTTCATATACAGGGAATAAAAATTAGAAATGACTTTATCGATGAGAATTCAAAATAACACAAATAAAAAAAATGTTTCGTGCAAAGCATTTTTCAACTGTATTCAACTACTGATATTTAAATCAATAATATAAGTACCTGAAAAAATTAAGCAAAGATTTTATTTTCATTGTATACGTCATTGAATGTGATGTGACATAAAACATGTGTTCTGTAGTGGGCGTACGGAAAACGTGCGTCAACTTCTAAAATGCTTATAAATGCCTCGTGACCGTACTTGCAACCACCAGTTTTGTTGTCAGGATATGTAACTTCAAACAGGTAACCAAACTTGGCCACTCTGGCAGAAACCATGTGTAGTTTAACTCCCGGTTTATTTTCAACAATGTCCTTGAACCAAAATGTTCTTTGTCACAACTACATTTAAGGCTCTCTTGTTGTACTGTTTTTGCGATAGTTATTTTTTTTTAAGCTTGAACGAGAGCATATATCAAGAATATAGTTGGCAGTTTTGTTTAAAAACGTTATTGACGTAATATAATTTCCCCTTCAGAACAAGAAATTAAGGGGTTTCGAATCAACAGTAAATTAACTAGAATTTCGTTAATTACATAATAAGCTTTAAAAATAGTATTTACTGCCCTGAAACAAAAAATAGTATTTACTGCCTTGAAATAATCAGCCAACATGAAGGAGACGATTTTTAACAAAACTGCCAAACAGATATTTCGTGGGCTTAATGCTACAACTAGATAAGTAGGTAGATGGAGATATGCAATCGTAACATTTAAAATTGCTTTTGTTACACACATAGTTATTTGTTGAAGTTCAAATTTGTGTTGCATCAATACTCCTAACTAACACATTTATAAATGTATACACATCAAAAGGAACAATAATAAGGTAGTGTAGATATCTGCAAATAACATAAATTTGGAAAAACTAGGTTACCCAGTTGTTGCACTAAGCTGACGATTTCATATCTGCTCTCGTTTAGGGGTAAAAAATTAATATCTAGTCAAAATGTATATGTTTATAGTTCATACACCCCCCGGAAACTAATTCACATAATAAAACAAAATAATTCACATTGAATGTACATGTATAGGGCTAGGACTTTGTATATATATATATATATATATATATATATATATATATATATATATATATATATATATATATATATATATATATATATATATAT